>MJUU01028654.1:19196-32316 GCA_002080025.1 Modiolus philippinarum
CCCCCCCCCCCCCCTAAACAAGCCTCATTTACGTTCTTTAATGCTTTAAATATTCGATTTCAATACGGTAGTTCGATTATTTTAAAGAGCCACAAACAACATTTGAAGCGGGCAAATTCTACATACAAGTAGGTCTACCATTTGTACAGTTACATGTAGTTTGGCTTCCAACTGTATGGGTGTAAGACCTTTTCTGTTTATGTGTTTTGGGCATTTTCTGTTGTTTGTTAGATGACTTTGATAAAATAAATCAGTTGTTAACTGTTTTCAGACTATTTGATGTTTTCTTTTTCTTTGTGTTAACTGTTATCTGGTTATTAAAAAAGAGAAATAAAAACCACTGTTTACTGTTAATGAGGAGAGGGCAAGCCTGTATAGACCTGCAGCAGAGGCTGACAACAGTACATACAGTAGGGAAAGCCCGTAGCGGTACTCTGTCAAATCGATTCTTTTTATTCTCTGGTATATGCAGATTGCTACCGATTGAATAGGCAGAAGTCAATCTAGTTCGAAATGCGACATGTTCTCGTGGGGTACCATACGAGGATGCAATTCACTATTTTCTTGTTTGTCTCTTGTGTCAAAATCAGAGAGAAATACATTTTTCCCATTTTTGGAAATATCGACGTTAATATCGAAACTGATTGCTTTTGGGTAACGATGAAATTAATACATGTTTGAATTGTTCTTCGTATTTAATTTCATGTTTATTTGTATTTTCATCTCTCGTTGTGTCTATGAATACTGTTTGTTATATTTATGTAATGTATTTGGAGAGGATACTTACTAAGTTGGGAAAACTTGTTCCCCGATCCTTTCGCTCTTTATGCAATAAAATAGTATAAAGTTAAAGCAGAGGATCCAATCTTAAAATCATTAGATGCTGCCAATATCTACTGGCAGTAAGGGATGTCAATTGTAGGTACCGAGGAATGCCAATTGTATAAACAGTTTGGGCTTAAAATCAGGAAGTAAGTTCTGAAGTAGGGCTGCCGTTGTACAATCAGTTCGACCTGCTTTTCATAAAAGATGTAAAGTATGAAAGATGAAGGAAGCAGTGAATATCATTTGCACACCCAATTACCCAATTGTATACATGAAGTATGCAATGCCATCGGGGTATAGGGGTCATGCGTAACAGTGAATTCTTCAAGGCGAAGTTCCACCCGCGTATTCTTTCCGTTTGGATATAATACACCAGAACAAAACATCCAAGACATAAATACTCTAGGGTATTAAACACACTAGTACACTAGGGTATTTATATACCCGCACATTCTGCACGACGGAAAGAAGTACGCTTACATATGACTTGTTCCCTATGTGGTACCCGTCACACTGTAAATCCGGTGCAATTTCAAAGGCAGTGTGCCAATCCAGTAATAACCCTGATCAATTGAAAGATGCCCAACTTCTATGTAAGATTGACACATTGAAGCGATCACAAAATTTTTCGAGTGACAATAGTAACAGTGGTTGAGCACAGCTCTTTTGAGATAATTTTGCTGTGTATATTGCATGCAGTAACAAATAAGCAGTGAAATTTAGACTCCAACATATTAAGCAGTGAAATTTAGACTCCAACATGTGGGTAAATTATTTTTCGAAAATTAAAAGTTCACAATTTGAAAGTCAGAAAATTGTTCTAACTGCAAACCACAACGATTGCACATGTTTGTCTGTTTATTTTTTAGATTAACAATGAAGGGATATTGAGTAAATGCAAATGAGACAAAGTCTCTACAAATACATGGTTATAATAAGCAATGGAACAACGCTTTTATTGTTGTTCTTCATCTTGAAGTCACCATAAGGCCTTCAACAATGAGCTTTACTCATACCTCATAGCAAGTTCAAGACGGCCCCTAGCACCGGTTTGAGCGGAATTCATTGCTAATTGTCGAGCAACGCTACATCCATGCTTTTTAACCTAATGATCCATGGATGCGGGATCGTCAACAAACATAAACTTAACTGGCAAAGTATTCTTACAATCGCTGTCATCCATTGCCCGACAAAGACGAGAAAAGACGATCACAACATTCAAACAACCACAGGGCACTCATCGAGCCAATTGTAAGAAAACTTGGCATGATAAAATCATGAGATGTGGGCACAATAAACAGGTGGTCAGAATAAAAATTTTAGATTACAAAAATTAAAAAAGGCCAAAATATAAAAGTATGATAGCGTATCCATATGAGGGACCGACACCCACTTATTGGCATTTACTCTGAACTTGTCACTTAAGGGGGTTTGCTACTCCATTTGAAAATAAATAGGATTTCAAATAAACATGATTTTATGTTAGAAAATTAAAAAGGAAACAACTTAAGTGAAAAAAATTGATAGGCTGATGATCTAGTTTTCGAGATTTAAGTGTTTGAAAATTTGGCGGGAAACCGAACTCCTCTGATTTTTCATAGGATTAACATTGACAAGGTTTGACCATGAATGAAGATGACAGAATAAATAGAATCCAATGGAATTTTTACAGAATGTTCACAAAGATGTATAATATGAAATTATGGAAAAAAATTAGGGGGTCAATGGGTAAAAAATTATAATACTATTAAATGGATAAAACCCGAGGATTCCGAAAATCTGACAAAAATCCCAAAACATGAGGAGCGAACCTCCTTAAAACGGGTCATATAATATGAGCATATACCATACAACTAAAAAAAACCGAAGTTACTGTTAATTTAGTTTCTGTGGATGACCATTTTCTGCAAACCTATGTTTCACTGGTGTCGATCGAATTAACACAAATTGAAATCCCTAAACCGAAATATATGTAAAAGTTGTTAGAGAACAAAACTAATAGAATCAAAATAGAAAAGCTAAAATCCGCTAAGATCAGAGCGATGAAGGTGGGAGATACTCCTTGAGTTTAAACAAATTTTTAAAATTTTTAATATCGCTAGTTACCAAAGTAAAAATCGACCAGCATATCTTGTTAAATTATTGGCAAAATGTTTTTTTTTAATAATAGAAAAAGAATAATAAAATGAAATAAAATGAAATAAACGCTACAAAACTATTTTTTCGTTTCTTCCTTTTGCGTATTTTTATAAATCTTTGTTTTTACTTAAAAAACGTTAAAATTTAATTTTTCACATCTCCATTATAACAGAGACATATAATTACATTTATATTTTTAATTATATGTCTCTGATTATAAATATCGCTTCATTCGTTCGTCAACCTAAAATCTCTGCGTTTATTTTATCTTTATTCATATATCATCTTAATTTTATCAATCGAGCGTTTTTTTTAAAGACAGATGCAATCAATTAACATTAATTAATACATTATATCATGTTATCTCCTATGTTCGTCTGGTTGCTGATAAGGTAAAGAATCATCGGGAAGCAGTTTAAAAAGTGAAATTTTTCGTGTTTGGGTTATCTCGCATGGATTTGGCCACCATTCTTGCACATGTTTAAAAACGTTTAATCCGTGAACTTAGTAAATTATCTCCGTTAAAAGCATGGTGACATATACATTTTTAAATTGTAATCAATACATTACATCATGAAAAACAGCCAATCAAAGATTGCGATCCCCCCGCTCCCCCTTTTTGGACCCCCTCCCCTTGTAAAAAAAACAAGTGTTTTTGGAACTAAATTAATCATCGTAACTTTAAAACACCAAAAAGATATGGTTGCTAGGTAGAATTCCAAAAAAACAGTAGGTCTTTGAGAGTTTCAGGAAATTTACCAAAAAAAAAATCAAAGATTTTTGCAATCTGACTATTGAAAATCATCATATTGAAACTATAAGGCATCAAAAAAGATATGGTTGCTAGGTAAAATTCCAAAAGTAATTGGTCTTTGAGGGTTTCAGGAAATTTACCAAAATTAGAATCAAAGATTCTTGTAACCTGACAGTTGAAATTCATCCTTATAACTCTAAATAATTGAAAAAGATATGGTTGCTAGGTAAAATTCCAAAAAATAATTGGTCTTTGAGAGTTTCAGGAAATTTACCAAAATTAGAATCATATTTTTGAAATCCTAGTGTTCATACTAGTTGGTGACATTACAAAGTTGCTTAATTATAAAACTTCATGTTGGAATTTCAAAAATTATTAGTCTTTGACATTTTCAGGAAATTTACCAAATTTGGCACTTGGGTCTAAATTCCAAAAGCTTAGAACGTTTTCAAAGAGCAATTCCAATAATTCCTCATGAAAACATAAACCACAAAATCGAAATTATACATAGAGTTCCAATCGTTCTGGTGAGTACTAATTGTTTAACATTTTTTTGGTCCCTTAAGGGCATGCCCCCAGGGATCATACCAAAAGTCCGCTATCATCAGTAAATGAGATGCATATAATTGAACTTGCATACAAAGTTTCAGCTTCCAAACATGAATACTTCAGAAGATTTCACTTATTACTGGATATCTCGAAATACATTTTCGCTCATTTTTCCGCCCTGAGAGCAAATTTCAAAATTCCAAAACCTTCGGCACAGACAACTTTTATAGTGTTACTTATACCCTTATTACAAGGTTTCTGCGATTTAAGGTGTAAGAGGAGTTCCAGCGGAATCCATTTTTTCGTTTTTGGACCCCCTAGAGGCCATGCCTTGAGGGGTCATACCAAAGTTCCGACACCCTCTGTGAAGTTGCTACATAATATATGAGTCGATTCCAGAGTTTCAACTTTCTAGCCCGAATGGCCTTGGAAATTTTTTCAATTATTGGATATCGCGAAAATTCGTTTTCGCCCATATTTGCCCCTAGGGCGTTTGACCTAAATTCCGAATCCACAGTGCGCTACTTCTGATCATACTATAGTATGATGCCGAGTTTCAAATTTGTATCTCTTATAGTTCCAGAGCTATCGGGGAGCATTACAAACGCACGTACGTACGTACATACGGACGGACTGCATTACATAATCCTCCCGCTTTCGCTAAGCGGGGGGATAATAAACTATCCGTTCACAAAAATACATCAAATTCTCATGGATATAAAAAAGCTCATTTCTATTAAGCTAAAAATTGCCTTTCCATATTTTCCCGTGCATTCCATGTAAATTTAGGCGAAAATGGTTAATAATGAGCAAACTTTGATCACAGTTCTAGAAAAAGCAAGCATGGTGACCCATACCTTTTATTACGGATTTCGGGTTAGTAAGCTTGGTTCTTCCGGAATTGTGCCGACTTACAACAAAATCTCATGGATATGAATATTACTGTCTATCTACCTTTATTGATGACAATAAACAATTACAATTAACAAGGTAACATGTTCTAGAGGATTGCTTTTTGTCAACAAAGAAGTGTATATGCACAATTTCTTAACCGTGAAAAATATCCACACGTGTGCACATTCGTTTTTGAAAGGAGTAAAATCAACGTACGCATGAAATTTGCGTTCTTACAAAAAAGGTTAGTTCTAACATTTTTTTTAATTTATTACTGAAGGAAACTCAAAATTCGGACAATTAATAGTTTTTTCCTAACTGCATTTCATATTTCGATCAACGTAACTGGGGGAGGACCTTTTTCGGGATGTCGGGATTGGATGTTTTAAACCCGGGATTTCGGGATTTTTATGATTTCGGGAAATTTATTCACCGGGAATCGGGATTTCATCAGTCTTTTAGTTTCTTTGTAGTTCGGGATTTCGGGATTTAGAAAAAATAAAGTCGGGATTCCGGGATCAGACCCCCTCCTGTCCCCCCCCCCTTTTTTTTGAGTGAACTTTCCCTTTAATAAATATTACTATCCACCACCCTAAGTGACCTCAAACAAAACTTATCGGAAATATCCGAAGATCACCACGTGACACCTCGGCCGAGCTGCGTGTTGCCGATGTTTGCCGATCTTATCAGCACTGATACTGACACCATTTTGAATTTCACAGATTCTTCTCTCACACAAAAAATTATAATGTCATATCAACAGAGGAACGATTCTGCTGGGTACGATTGTATGAAAAAGAGCAGTAACATTTTATCACACATTTAAGAGCAGAAAAATTGTGATTTTTTTCAGCTAAGCAGCACATTTCGTCAATTTATGTTGCGACCACATGGCACAGGACTCGACACTCGCTACACAGTCACAGGAAATTAATTGTTTCATAAGAAAACGTCATTACTTCCCCCCGGACTGACATTTTTTTATGAAACAAGTGCTCGTGACTCGCTATGTGCATGAAACTCCATTGTGGAACAGGATCCACTAGGCCGACACCACTGTGGGTTCGAAAGCACTTGTTTCGTTAAAACAAATCTCCCTCCAGATCGTCCTCTCTTTTTTGAAGCAAGTGCCTGTGGTCCTAATTTCGACCTACTAAGCGTCGATTGTGAGGTCATAATTTTGGTTGAAATAGCATGTTCAGGCAGAATACATGAAGTGGGTCGAAAATAGGATGTTTGATTATACTGTACAGCTCACATGGTAAACACAAAACCCTTGTTGTCACCACGGACATGGAATTTCACCGCTACCTTGAACATGGACAACTAATTGACGACTTTCCAATTACTAAATCGCCGCCTGGTGGACGGTCATCGAACTACAAAACTGCTTCTATTTGTGTAACTAAAAATCGGTACTTGTTTTAATCGTATTACGCAGCACAGGTGACCTTCCAACACGTGTATACATAGCAGGAGGTCAGATTCACATTTTTGGGATGTTTATTCAAACTAAAATGTATTTTATAAAATAAATAATAATACCTCCAATATGCATAGAACTTGTGGTCGCCATATGCATTCTAATTTATAAAACTTTTTAAATCATATTATCCTTATATAGTTTTTAGCTCACCTGACCCGAAGGGTCAATGTGAGCTATTGCCATCACTTCGTTAACTTTTCACATTTTCATCTTCTCTGAAACCACTGAGGCAAATTCAGCCAAACTTTACAGGAATGATGTATGGAAGGTCCTTTACAAAGATTGCTCATTTCTTTCCGATCCGATAAAAAACATGGCCGCCAGCGCAGAACTTAGGTTTAACATAGGACCCTATGGGAAAAATCACATATTCATCTTCTCCACTGAAACCACTGAAGCAAATTCAACCAAAGTTTACAGGAATGATATACTAAGGTCCTTTATAAAGATTGGGCATTTCCTTTTGATCCGATGAAAAACATGGCTGCCAGCAAGGAACTTAGTTTAACATTTAAATGATAATCATCATCCACTGAGTAAATCTTTAATTAACTAAGGATGACTGATACCTGAAACATATCGAAATAATATTACATTAATTAAATGATTAGTTAACATTGGACCCTATGGGAAAATAACATTTTCATCTTCTCCTCTGAAACCACGAAAGGAAATTCAACCAAACTTAACAGGAAAGATGTATGGAAGACCTTTTACAAGATTGCTCATTTCGTGCCGATTTGATAAAAAACATGGCCGCCAGCGCGGAACTTAGTTTTAATATAGGATCCTATTGGAAAAATCACATTTTTATCTTCTCCTCTGAAACCACTGAAGCAAAATCGAATTCAGAAAAAAATTACGGCTTACTGAAAATCTCCAAATCACAAAAAGGTGTTGAAACATGGTCTGATGTAAGGGGAAAACCATTCACTGTTTGTACCGAAATTGCGGTATTTTTTATGATGGTTCAGTTTAAGATATCGGAAAGGCTGCTTATTATACGAATGATATAACTCTATAATTACATGTGGACTGAAAAACAAATTATGGGCCTTTTTTGTGGCATTTATTCTATTGCAAGATCAAAAATACTTGACGTTTTTTAGCTCATCTGGCTGAGTGAGCTTTTGCCATCACTTGGGGTCCGTCCCTCTGTCCGTCGTAAACTTTTCCTTCCAAGACCTTTTCCTCTGAAACTACTGGGCTAATTGGGACCAAACTTGGTCACAATGGTCCTTAGATGGTCCCTTCCAAAAAAGGTATCTAATCCAAGATGGCCGCCAGCTGGGAACATAGTTTTAACATTGGACCTTATGGAAATTACATTAAATGATCTTCTTCTCAGAAACTACCAGTCCAATTATAACCAAACTTAGTCACAATGGTCCTTAGATGGTCCCTTCCAAAAAAGGTATCCGGCAAGTCCGTACCTAATCCAAGATGGCCGCCAGCGGGGAACATAGTTTTAACATTGGACCCTATGGGAAAGCCATTCAAAGATCTTCTCAGAAACTACCAGTCTACCAGTCTACAAGATGCCCAAGGGGGACAAAGAGGAAAAAATAATTTTTGTCTCACCACTAAGCGACACTTAGAGATAGCATTTCCAGCGGCAGCGGCGTCAACGATTGCAAACTATTGTGAATTAACAAGCTTATGTTAGTTGTAGGTCCATAGTATTTGATGTGCAGTTGCATTATTATGGGTACAACTCAAATCCCTACTTAGATTGTGGCCCTGGCCCCTTAGTCATTCATGAATGATCACATTAGTTTTTAGCAAGCAGTTTGTACAGCCTATACCAGTAGTCCTAGGCACTTGATATTTGACATGCAGTTGCGTCTTGGGGAGTACATACCGATTCCCCACCTGGATGGTGGCCCTGGCCCCTAAGTCACGCCTGAACGATCACATTTAGTTTTTAGCAAGCAGTTTGTACAACCTATACCAGTAGTCCTAGGCACTTGATATTTGATATGCAGTTGCGTCTTGGGGAGTACATACCAGTTCCATGTGCGGATGGTGGCCCTGGCCCCTTAGTCACGCATGAACAATCACAGTTTTTAGCAGGCAGTTTGTACAGCCTATACCAGTAGTCCTAGGAACTTGATATTTGACATGCAGTTGCATCTTTGGGAGTACATACCGATTCCACGCCCAAATGGTGGCCCTGGCCCCTTAGTCACGCATGAACGATCANCCAGGAATACATGGAGTTATACTATTAAAAAGTCATGCACAAAGATTTACTTCTCAGATACAGAATTTTCCTTATGTATGAGCCAAAATATTACCGGACATAAGGACCGGTAAAATAGAAATTTTTACCGGACCGGTGCCGATTTTACCGGACATGTCCGTCGGTCCGACGGTATTTCATTTTCACTGCCTATACCAGTAGTTCTAGGCACTTGATATTTGACATGCAGTTGCGTCTTGGGGAGTACATACCGATTCCCCATCCTGATGGTGGCCTTGGTCCCATAGTCACGCATGAACAATCACATTAAGTTTTTAGCAAGCAGTTTGTACAACCTATACCAGTAGTCCTAGGCACTTGATATTTGATATGCAGTTGCGTCTTGGGGAGTACATACAGATTCCACGCCCGGATGGTGGCCCTGTCCCCTTAGTCACGCATGAACGATCACATTTAGTTTTTAGCAAGCAGTTTGTACAGCCTATACCAGTATTCCTAGGAACTTGATATTTGACATTCAGCTGCATCTTTGGGAGTACATACCGATTCCATGCCCAGATGGTGGCCCTGGCTTCTTATTCATGCATGAAAGATCACATCATTTTTTTTTCCAAGTAAATTGTAAACATAGCTAAAGATTATATTTTATTTTTATTGCTGCTGCATGCAGCGCTGTAGATCAATGTGCAAATTAAGGCGATGCAGGGGCGGGCGAGACATATCCTGTGTCCACATTTTATTGAATTTTTTGTCAGATCTTGATGCAGTATTTGTTTGTAGGTTTCTTATAGCATTTTTAAACAGATACTTTTAACAATTAAAACCATTTCACTAAACAAGAGGCCCAAAGGGGCTTCATCTGTTTCAGAATAAAGGGGTTAAATTGGGTGTTTTTATGGTAATAAACAACTTTTGAACTATGTAAGATAGACTTTTAATACTTGGGAAATGTATAGGTCTTGTCAATTTGAACCTAAATATGCAAAAAAAAATTAGGTCAAAGGTCAAGGTCACAGGTCAAAAGGGGTACAATTGGGTATTTTCAAATATTTTACTGTAGAATCTTGGGGCATATGTAGTGTTTCACAAACACATCTTGTCTATATTTTACTAATTATGAAATCGGCACAAAGTTCAAAAATCTTAAATGGGACTCCTTCAAGGAAGAAGCCCTACTTAATCTTCCTATGATTTATGAGGATTTGTTTCCGAATTTATATTACCAATGTACTGTTGAATTTTTAAAAGACGTCAAAAAGAGGTTAAAATTGAAAAAAATGTGTGTTAGAAATAGAAGAAATTTTGCTTCATTAGTAAGTAGGTTTTTTATGAGTGTGTCGATTATAATGTTTACACATTTTTAATTTTTTTTTTTCAGAAAATTTTTTGTCGGGAACTTGAGTTGGGACACGAACGACCGTGAGTAAATTTATAATCTGCAATTTCTTGATCATTTTCAGCAGCAATTCTATAGAATCAAAGAAGGAAAATAATAAATGCTTTGTTGTTACAATTTAACATTGTCACAATATATTAAAATGTGAATCATGTTGTGAAGCAGGTTGAGACCTTAGCTTATATTATCAACATAAGATAGTTGCCAATGTAGAACAATTTAAGACACATATGAATTTTCTCAGATTTAAGTCAAGTCCACTTCTTGCAATCTGCTTTACTGATATGGTAAAAAGGTCCACCAGAGAACCTTTTTTGTAGAATGTATAGTATTTATTAGGGATGTCAAAATGTACGAAAAATGCCACTCGAGTACTCGGATTCAATACTCGAGTACTTGGTGATCTTTTGAAACGAAAATTACTAGACTTCAAGATTCTTATCATTCAAAGATATATAACTACAATATTGTTCATATGCCATAACAGGAGCACCAATTACTGTTTGTGTACCATTATAGCCAATCAAAGGTTTGAATAAACAACTTTCAATTAAAGCGAAATTATATACAAGTTTCTCTTAAACAAGTTGTTTTTGTTTAGTAACACTCTTGTCTGATTAATTAAATTGTTTAAATTACAATTAACGCTTAAATAAACATCTGGGGACGATCCAGTTAAATCAAATAAATTTTCACTAAAGCATATTATTTGATCACAAAGAGCACATTTTTCGGCTTTTCAGTTAGTAGAAATATGATCACAGGGATTTACCTCCACTTCTGTCAGGTGGGGTCCCAGGGACCCACCATATAAATTTTCCCCGAGTCCTTCTGAAAAAAATGTGGGTCCCAGAAGGTCACATATTTTTTCTTGATTAACTAGTTATAGTTTTACGTCCAGTAAGCAATATTTGTGCTATATCAAGACGAAACTCAATCAATTCAGAAAATTACATATAATAAAGTAATGTAGCTGAAAGGGACAAAAGGGGTAATGAATTCGATTTGAGGAATAAATTTCCTGCCCCTACCCATTTCCTCAATTTTCCTGTCCTGAGAAATGGGTAGGGGTGGGAAATTAAGCCTTCTATATACGACTCTCAGCAAGTCTGCACTTGAGCAAAAAATAAAGACTGGGTCTTGATATTGAATAGGGCTTGGCATTTCTCCACAGTGTTTGGCTAAAATGGTTCGTGGTTAGGCTTTCCGTATTATGACCTGACTACCTCGCTTAGACGGGGCATTTCACTAGCTACCATCTTGGGACGTGCCCAGCAGCTCTGTAGCCGGAGTCTTTGAAAACCATTTCAGGTGCCGGGTGAGCAAAGATACATTGTATCGTGTTGATAATGTGCAAATTTTAAAAAAGTAACAGGTTTGTGGTGTGATTTTAGTTGTATTAAGCCAAGCCCGTACACACATGACACAAGTCATTTATGCCTTCAATCAATCACTCGGGTAATTCTGGAACTATTGGTGTTTTTTTTTTTTTTTTTTTTCCACTTCCCCTTTACCCGGCTTTCAACTGCTTATTTGCGTTCACTTTTCCCCCCGACGCTGTTATAGTTTGTTTTCTCGATTCCATTTCTAATAGCATATGCGAACATATGTATTTGTTTGACTAATGATTGTAACATTTGTTAGGGATCCCGAAAATGAATTTAAAAGTGGAAACGAATTGTTTAGAGTGTGTCTCCTTGATTATTATTTTAAATAATATTCTTTCATGGGAATTGTGCAGATTTATGATTCTACACAACTAGATCTACATTTATATAGCATTTTTATACATTAATTATGTTGCATCCTGTTGGACGCATATTGTAATAAAATCTGCGTCCTGTCATTTATTTTTTTTGCGTACCTGACGTGTGTTTTACGCGTCCCATAAATCCCTATGATCAAACAGCCGATTCATTCAAAAGCACTATTGAGTCGCAAATGTGTGTTTTAGGTAATAATCTTGCTGCTCAGCTACATGTACCTACATATTTTAGTTAAATCGATTCCTCGTATGTATTAATTTTAAATGTCGATATAAAGAAAGTCGACAAATAAAAATTCATTTTAAAGCAACAGCAACAAATTTGCTCTAATGTGTACGAAAAGAAAAGTCTGCTAAGAATTGATGTGTTAAATGTTTGTATTATTAACAGCTACCAACAGAGTTATTTAGGCCGATGTCTTACACTTGTTACGATAAAGGGTTCAGTTTTTCATCATTTTTGCGTTGTGGTGAAAAGGTATTTTTTGTCCCCCGTCGCACCGCGACGGTGGGACATAGTAATGGTCTGCGTCCGTGTGTCCGTCCGTCTGTCTGTCACACTTTCTTGTGGACGCAACTCCTCGGAAACCGTGCATTGGATTTTGTTAAAATTTTGTAGGATTGTTAGTCACTATATGTACTAGATCATATCGCACCGCCATTTTGATTCGTCAATTTTTATAGGAGTTATGGGACTTTGATTATTTCGACATTGTTATACAATGGCAAATCTTTTGGACGCAATTCCTCAGAAACCGCTGGCCAGAATTCATTCATATTTTACAGGATTGTTAGTCACCATTAGTACTAGATCATATCGCATCGCCATTTTGATTCGTCAAATTTTGTGGAAGTTATGGGACTTTGGTTATTCCACATTGTTTTACAATGGCAAATCTTGTGGACGCAACTCCTCAGAAACCGCCGGCCAGAATTCATTTAAATTTTACATGATTGTTAGTCACCATTAGTACTAGATCATATCGCATAGCCATTTTGATTTCTAAAATTTTGTGGGAGTTATGGGACTTTGATTATTTCCACATTGTTATACAATGGCAAATCTTGTGGACGCAACTCCTCAGAAACTGCTAGTCCGAATTCATTCT
>MJUU01028655.1:6972-30757 GCA_002080025.1 Modiolus philippinarum
TTCATTGATATATTTTTAATCTTAGTTTGTTTCTGGAAAGTAATTTTGAACAAGATTTCATTGATATATTTTTAATCTTAGTTTGTTTCTGGAAAGTAATTTTGAACAAGATTTCATTGATATATTTTTAATCTTAGTTTGTTTCTGGAAAGTAATTTTGAACAATGCCTGTTAGCTTAAACAATCTATCAGCAGCAGCATGTGCCTATGTCAGTTGATTGTAATAACTGTAAATAGCCTTCTTCAAAATAACCAGCAAACATCGAGGTATTGTAAGCTTCAACTTGTTGTGTGCAAAGATCGACTGAGGCATCTGCTATCAAACATTGATTTGTTTCTTGTTTTTGTGTCTGTTTTTGTACAAAGTGGCTTCAAGTCCAGTACTACTAGCATCAGCATATTGGTGGACCAAATGCTCTATGTTCTTCTGTGCCCTCTCCAATTCACCTGCCGTTGCTGACTCTTTCATCGCTTGTTCTTTCGAGCAGTCTAGTTGAAATCTTTGATCAACTTTCGATAGTACTGGAAGAGGCGTAAAAATTGATGGTCAGATTCTGGTTTGTGTTGACTAGTTGGTGACTCTCATAGTCTTGGCTTAATCAAGTTATCTTCCTTTTTTCAGAGACAAAATGTCCAACATACTTCACTTGCTCAATAAACACTAACTATTTTCTTTGTGGCAGATTAAATCACGTTTGTCTCGATCGTTGTTGTACACAGTAAAGGCGTTAAAGATGTGCTTCATGGGTTCTGTACAAATTAATAATGATGTCATTAAAATGCATCAAACATATGGATATACAAAGGCCTACCAATATGTACACCAAACATTGATATGTTGCATTGATAAGAGGCATCTCGAATTTGACCAAAAATTGTCATCTCAGTACTATCATTTACGACAAAAGGGACGATTTCAATTTCAAAATTGTCCATTTCCTTAACATGGAGTAGTATTCCAACTTCCCATTCTTACGAGGTTTATGTTTAACAATTGATTCGTTACTCAAAAGACAGTACATTTATACAGATTTTCTCATTAGACATAGTTATCTCCATGACAGCCTTCTTAATCAAGGCTTCAAAAACTTCGTCTGCGATCATATAAGTTCTTTAACAGATATCAATCCCATGTGGAAAAAAATGAAGTTTTGGTCCGAACTACATGTGATTCAAGATACTTGATACTGTGAACATTACCTTTACTGTCCACGAACTTTCCACGACAATTGCTGAGGAGTTGCTCCTGGACACTACCGCAATAAAAAGAGGGGTTGGGCGCGTCATTAACCATTTTTTTTTAAATGGTGTACCAAATCAGAACCATTGCGGTTTACATTTTTTCGGTGGTTTTCCACCTGTTTTGTCTGTTTGCCTGTTGGACTTTGGCTCTTGGTAGTTCTGTTCGGAATTTTGTTACTTCTCCCATTTACTTAACTGTTGGAGAGACCAAATGGCATGCAGTTTAATTTGTAGAATCTACGATTCCTCTGCCTCTATCTGATGATACCCAGCCAGCATGTCTTAACACTAAAATGTTTGTTTCCACCATATCATCTAACGGTTCATCGATTCAGCTTGTTCGTGAACGGATAGGGATGATACAATTCGAATTTCGCGCTCGGTCTTCGTTGTCGTTGTTAGGTATCTTGAAAACTGATTGGAACTGAGTCACTGAGGTAACTTTATTCTGATCATGGGTAAGACGGAAAGAAATGATAAAAAAAATTTTCGACCTTTTCTTAATTTGAATCAACAACTCGACTGTGGTGACTGAGGTGTGAAATGTACTGGTCGTATTATTTTAAATCTGCGAGTTTTGATGCAAAATTCTCTTCCAATTTTTCGCGTTTTTAATTATTCAATGATTGTTTTTACTATATTGCTTTTCGTCTGTCGGGCAATATTACGATTCCGAAATCGTTGACTTTTTCCAAATGTCCATGAAGAATTGTTTACCTTGTATGTAATTGTAGACCACTGCGTTTTTGTATCGCCTTTCTTACACTATTATCTTTCAACGCACGATCCGTCTTGCGTATAAAAAATTGCTAATGGAAAGTTTTTATTTCAAGTCAAGTTTGCACAAACTGTGTTAAAGTATATCCATCTATTACAGACACCTGACACCCTAATAACTTTGCTTCTGGTTTCCATAATCAGATCTTTTTTCCGAGGTAAGGTGATTAGCCTGATGCTCATCTTAGTACCCCCAAGTTCGGGTTCCAAGTTCCAAGGGTTTTCTTTCCCCGACACGACTGCAGTACCATTGCTAACGAACTCCATCTGTCCGGATTTTCAGTTTGGGTCGACTTCCATAGCCTTTGACCTTAACTACTCATCGTTCAAATCGCCTAGAATAAGAACTGAACCAATATTAGCGTAAAAAAAAATCCTCCCCATTCTAGCTGATTTTAACTATCATATACAAAAAAAAGAAAAAAAAAGCCAAATTTATTAAATGAAAAAAAATACAGTAATATTTTTTCAACAATGAAGGAAGGAGACCATATAGAAATCAAGTTCTGGTTAACATGAGATAGGCTTGTTTACCTAAGTTTAAAAATTAAAATTAATTCAGTTATTTCCACTATTTTTTTTCATTCCTACATTTTGAATTTGTTCAAAAGCAACATAGTTTCTCACATTTGGGCATATGCATGTATGTTGTGCAAAAATCGGTTTATTTATGTCTTTCAAAGTGGGACATGAATTTAGCGTTTTTCGATATCTAGCAATGAATTCCGCTCAAACCGGTGCCAGAGTCAGTATACAGCCCGCAAAAAGTTAAGTATCACCTTTCTTTTTATATGGTCATCATTTGAGGAAAGGGTTTTTGCGAATGAGATAATTTTGGTATTTGGATGTCAAACTTTAATCATGTTTCATATTGTTGTCTTCATGTGAAAAGTTATGAAGTTATGAAATTAGGCACAACCCAATTTTATGACAAAATGTGGTAGCTTTGACCAGTTTCAATTTAATGCAAGATCGTTGTTGTTATTGTTGATACAAAGGTAAGACAACAATTAACATTCCTATTTCTGCTTTAGGTGACAATTGTAGAAAAAATAGGTAATGTTTGAATACAGAGGAGATAATCCAATTTTACGATATTTAAAGAGATTGATTTCCACGAATGTGACGAAATGAGAAAACAAAATAATTTCTCTGCTGAATTTTACCATTAAATTATTGTTCTGTTAATGTTAAGGCCATTTTAAGGCATGCATGAATTTGAAATTTTTCGAGCAAGATTTTTGTTTGAAATCTGAGTTTTTGTTGTTATTTCAGAACAACGCCCATAAATTATGCGTGTCGGATTTCAAAATGGTAAGGCTTTATTGGATTCAGATACTGTAACAATGTCCAAAGAATGGTTTCCGGTGTACCAAATTTCTTCTTTTGGTCATTTTTTTTTTGGTGGGATTTTGGTAAAATTTGGTAATTTTTTTCAAAGATTTTAATTCTCAGAAAATTTTTTATTATTGCGAGGCATAATTAGTCCGATCTGTTAGTTCCGGTTTAACATTGTCAATGTAGTCGGTTTTGAACATTTTTAGGGAACATGGAAACTTCTGGAATGATTTGTTCCAAATTTTAGGAAAAACACTTGGTCTTATATTGATTAAATTTGGACGCGTTCCAAATCCGTAAAAAGAATCCATTAAAGCCTAAATTTAACAATTATGGAATTTTGTACCACATTTACCCCATAAAAATGATCTGGTAGCAAATTTGAACTCTGATTTTCGATTATGTATTCGAAAGCTAAAAAGTACCATTACATGCTTTATGTTAAGACTTATCATCATGCAACATTTTACCTATAAATATACCTATAGTTTTCAACATGTTTGCTTGGTGAAACTTTAAAAGTAAGTGATGCTTAACTATTGGCGGACTGTATATATCAAAGCTCATTGTTTAAGGCCTCATGGTGACTTCAAGATGAAGAACAACAGCGTTGTTGCATTGTTTGGTTCTGGATGCACCAGACATTTGTAGAGACTTTGACTCGGAATTTAGTTTATTTTTGGGTTATAAATATATATTAAAGAACTGTATTTCCAACAACATGGAGAATTCAATTTTATCTAGTACGTTTCACATATGGAAACTGTGTGGATTGCGTCTCTTGACTTTGGAACATAGCAATTCGTCAACATTTATGCAAGTTGAAATCAGATCAATTTGCTCATCTGCATGTCTGTCTGCGTGGGTCTGCATGTTTACAGTCTTCCGTTTGTACCTATATAAATTCTGTTATATATGGTATTAATTAAACGAGTGACAAGTAATATCCTGCTAATTATTTTAATAGAATAGTTTCCATTAAAATTTTGAAATAAATGCATGTATCAAGTAGTTTCAGCAATTTATTACAGCAAGACCACGCTTAAAACCACGGACCAGTTAAGCAATGGTTCTTTATCGCCATTACAAAAAGAAAGCCTTACCCTTTATAAGATTTAATAACATGGTCTCATGACATTCAAATGACTTAATGACATCGCTATTCAGTTCCTAGACAACGAGACAGAAAATGACTTCCGGTTTATTGGAAGAATCTGCCGTCAATGAGAATTTTACATTTTCAAGTCAACTATTTTAAGAGAGAAAATATCCGATGACGTGTACCGCTTGTTTTTAATGTTTGTTTTAAGGTTTTATCTTCTTTAAGCAAGAAATAAACAGTTGGATTTTTCCCACGCGAATCAATAGAAGGGTTAACATGGCTATTGCGTTGATTGGAGATATTTTCGTTTGATTCATAGAATATTGGCATGTCTCGTTTAAGATTTTTATTCTCTATAGTGTTTACTTCGTCTGATGTACAAACAGCACAAAAAGCAAGCAGTTGATGTCCAAGATATAATGCTTTATTAGTAAAGGTAAATTATAAAAACAAAACGTGCCTGGATCAAATCCAAGGTGACTATGTTGTTTTTAAACGTTTTAAAAACCGAAACCTATGGTGGCATATTTCTGCCCCCTACTTGTCAGATAATTAAGTAGATTTGTCAGGTATTAATGTCAACATGTCAGATAGTTATGTTCACTTGTCAGATAAAAAATTATTTCATTATGTGGCCAACAGACCAGCTTACGCCAATGTGTGTCATAAATATCTGACATAATTATCTAGCAAGTCGACTTATTTATCTGAGAAGTCGACATAATTATCTGACAAGTCGACATAATTATCTAGCAATTCGACATAAACATCTTGCAAGTTGACATTTTTATTTAGTAAGTCGACATTACTATCTGGCAAGTCAATATGTCGACTTGTCAGATATTTATGTCGACTTGTCAGATA
This sequence comes from Modiolus philippinarum, assembly GCA_002080025.1. Classification (NCBI taxonomy): domain Eukaryota; kingdom Metazoa; phylum Mollusca; class Bivalvia; order Mytilida; family Modiolidae; genus Modiolus; species Modiolus philippinarum. Next base: position 12,296 of record MJUU01028655.1, read on the forward strand.
ACTAAGTCGACTTGTCAGATATTTATGTCGACATTTGAATGACACATATTGGCGTTAGCTGGTCTATTGGCTACATAATAAAATATTTTTTTTATCTGACAAGTGAACATAACTATCTGACAAGTCAGCATAATTATCTGACATGTTGACATAAATATCTGACAAGTCTACTTAATTATCTGAAAAGTAGGGGGCAGAAATATGCCACCATAGAAACCTGTCTTGTAGAAGTTTTTTTCCGTAAAAGTTTCAAACTTTTAAGATATGTTATATTTTATTGGGAAAACTTTAACAGATAGAAGTCAACTTTAAATTGTAAAAATGCAGGCATACCAAGCTCTATCCACTTATAAATTTTAGAATTCTAAATACCCTTGTAGGAGTTATTGCCCTTTATTTGTCAAATTTCCGTAATTTTATACATTTTGTCTTATATTTCAAAAACTACAATTTCCACATATGTTCATTAGGTTCAACATCTCATCCAAGATGACCGCCACCGAGAAACAAAGTTTATCATAGGATCATATGGAATAATATTGTAAACTTTAACTTCTTGAAAACCGTTCCATATATCAAGTTGATATTAACTAGGCATGGTAGCATGGTGGTCACTAAACAAATGTAGAATTTTAGTATGATGGTCATTAAACAAATGTAGAATTTAACTACCGATTATAAATCCAAGATAGCCCACTGTAGATATTAGTTTAACATTGGACCTTACGGGAAAATGTTAATTTCTAAATTCTTGAAAATCCTTTCACATTTCATGTTGATATTAACTTGGCATGGTAACTTGATGGCAATCTACAAAATGTTGCATATTGGTACCAATTAGAAATCTAAAATGGTCCCCACTGGGGTTTACAGTTTTTACATAAAACTCCATGGAAACTGAAATGTACTATATTTTTACTTCATGAAAACTGTTTCAAACATCAAATTAATATTAGATATAAAGGCAATCTAAGGTTAATGAGGACACCATAACCAGAAAAAAAATTTACCATTTAATTTTCTTTGTTTTTGGTATATTGTAGTACTATAGTAGTTGGTTGTTACGTGAAATTTTCAAATCCTCTTACCGGGCTTTCTCTCGAGATATATAGGGCGAGAGTTATCTGCTTCATGAGTATTATAAACAACGATATATTTCGACAGACTGTAATGTGCATGTTGTTAGCAGAGGAAAAATAACTATCAATGGTATAAGCTATGACTATTGAATATGTGATAGACTTCGATCTTGCCACATGGTAGCTTCAACATTACCACAATACTACCTTAACTTGCGAAGTTCCACGCCTTTTTGGCCATTGCCGGACCATATTTCGTGCCATGCAAAAAAAATTATGTCATTGATTTTTTTTTCATTGAATGTATTATTTGAAATCACAACAATAATATATAAAAAAATCAGCATAGCAAACACCTACAAGCATTCAAAGTTGACGACATTGCCCTCCTCCCCTCTACAAATTTTGCCGTCACTAGAACAAAAAAACCGGAAGTGGTGTCACAAGCTGTGCTTGAAGCACCAAAACCAAACTACCATAGTCATATGACTGTAGTCTTCACTTGACTAGAATAGGAATTTGTAGGTTACACATTTCAAACCGGAAATGGATACTTTCTTGCCTACTATTAATTATAGATGCAAAAAGGTTGTCATCTACAAATTCTAATTTTGTGATATATTGTATGATAGTTTCGATATGTGACACCGCAGGAGTCCTATAGAAAGATAAAGGAACGTGCATACGGGGCTGGAAGTAGTGTGTAACCTCCTGTTGGCCGCTATTTTGACCGGGAATGACCTAAGGGACCGACCATTTAGCCTGCAGGGGGGTTATGGTTTTTTTCTGGACAGATTTTTTTTTTTTTCACGTGTATCAACAAAATATTTTTTTTCTCAAAATTAACATTATTTTTTTGGGCAGAAAGCCTCCGTCAGAAAATATATCTATATATTTATAGATATATTTGGATTGCGTTATTTACCAGATGACTGATTTCAGATTAATCGCTAAACCCTATTGGAAATCTTATTTGATCAGTAGCCACAAAGTGAGCGATACAGGCTAACATGCTAGCCTCTGGTTCAATTGTCAGACATGTTTGTGTGCAACATGTTTTAAAATAAACCTTAAACATGTTTTAAGTTATAAACCTGTTTTACGTTTCAATGGAAAAAAAATGTGTACCATCCATCTTGACACTTGGTCCGAACCACGGCTAAATGTTTCACTAACCAACAACCAATTGTTTGAGAGATAAAATGATAAAAACTGACACAAAAACCAATGGTTCACGTTTGACAATAAAAAACAACAACGGAATTCGGTGATGGGATATATATATCCACCGATTTGAAGATGTTTTGCCATTACTGATATGGGGCGATAAGTATGTCTATGTAAACCGAAATTTCATTTTGCAGTCTCACCAGAGACATTTAATGAATATTAATTGTGTATTTGGTAACAATTCTTTGTGTTTATGTGTAACTTTCGTTGCTGTAAAATTTGTAAACTTGGTTTCGGCTTTATTTCATGTACAATCTGGAAATGTATCATTTTACATAATTGTCTATAGTTAAGATATAAAAATGATTCATAGAATTTCAAATAAATGTTATTCTTCCACTAATATTGTAACAGTTGGTTGCGATTAAGTTTCACTATTTTCGATTTTTCCAGTTCGGTCTGTTTGGTTTTGTTTTAGTAAACTTGTAAATCTCATGTTAATATATCAGATTACCATGAAGTAAGTGAAATAATATGTACGTGCCTATCTTGCTCTAATTTGCCGAAGTATACTAATATTTTTTTTTATTGGTGCTAATGCCTCTAATGAATTTCGCTGTGTCATTTTGCGATTTTTGTAAGATGATGTCTGCAATATCTTCTTAATACGGGTGGTATTAAAATGCCCTTATAGTTCATTTATTTACAATGCCGTTTGGCCAAAAACCATTACTGTTGTTGATTAAACTGTTCAACTAGAGGCTCCCAGGAGAAATCGGACAATGTCGAATTTTCCCGCCTTTTCGGCGGCCATTTTGAAAATGGCGGCCAACCAAATAATTTTCAACACTGCTTTAGAAGTCCGCACAACATAAATTCCTATTTGGAAACCAAATTTCATTGAAATCGGAAAATGTTGAATTTTCCCGCCTTTTTTTGGCGGCCATTTTTAAAATGGTGGTCATCGAACCATTTTCAACACCAGTTTTGAAGACGCCACAGCATGGCAAACATTTTATCAATACACACTTAACCTTCATTTTCTATTGTTTTGGAAATAAAAGACGAAAAATTAAAAAATTTGAAAATTCTGTGCAAAAAGGGCAATACCTCCTACAAAGGTTTTTAGATATTCTTCAAAATTTCAGGGTGGGTAGATTCTGATATGCTGAACATTTTTGCAATTTACACTTGACCTCTATCTGTTACACTTTTTGAAATAAAAATTCAAAAAATGAACAAATTTTGAAAATTTTACGGAAAAAGGGCTATTACTCCGAGATGGGTTTTTCAGATTTTCTTCAAAATTGCACGGTAGGTAGATCTCATCATGCTGATCATTTTAACCCTCCATCATATTTTTTATATCTGTAACGGTTTTCGAGTTATTGGTAAAAAAAAGTAATTTACCCCTATGTTCTATTTTTAGTAACAGCTGCAATGTTAGTTGACCGTCGGAAAATCAGAACCCATACCCTACGGATGATTCAGGCAAAGTTTGATTTTATTTGGCCCAGTGGTTTTAGAGGAGAAGATTTTTGAAAATAGACAAAAAATGCAAAATTTGTATAATTTTCGTGATTAAAGAGCAATATCTTTTACATTGGTTTTGGAATTTCTTTCAAAGTTAAAGGGTAGGTAGATCTTTTCATGGCAAACATTTTATCAATTTACACTTGACCTCTATCTTCTATAAGATTAAAAAAGATGAAAATTTTGAAAAATCGGTAAAAAAGGGCAATAACTCCTACACGGGTTTTCGGATTTCCTTCAAAATTGCAGGGTGGGCAGATCTAGTCATTTTGAACAATTTTACGCCTGTCAGATTTTTGATATCTGTACCGGTTTTCGGGTTATTGGCCAAAAATTGCAATTTACCTCTATGTTCTATTTCTAGCAACAGCAGCCATGTTGGTTGGACGGTGGAAAAATTCCACGTCAGTTTGAAAAGCAATACCCTGCGGATGATTCAAGTGAAGTTTGGTTCCATTTGGCCAAGTGGTTTTAGAGGAGAAGATTTTTGAAAATAAATGACAAAAAATGCAAAATTTGTATAATTTTCGTGATTAAAGAGCAATACTTCTTACATTGGTTTTGGAATTTCTTTCAAAGTTAAAGGGTAGGTAGATCTTGTCATGGCAAACATTTTATCAATTTACACTTGACCTCTATCTTCTATAGATTTCGAATTAAAAGACTAAAAAAGATGAAAATTTTGAAAAATCGATAAAAAAGGGCAATAACTCCTACACGGGTTTTCGGATTTCCTTCAAAATTGCAGGGTGGGTAGATCTAGTCATTTTGAACAATTTTACGCATGTCAGATTTTTGATATCTGTACCGGTTTTCGGGTTATTGGCCAAAAATTGCAATTTACCTCTATGTTCTATTTCTAGCAACAGCGGCCATGTTGGTTGGACGGTGGAAAAATTCCACGTCAATTTGAAAAGCAATACCCTACGGATGATTCAAGTGAAGTTTGGTTTCATTTGGCCAAGTGGTTTTAGAGGAGAAGATTTTTGAAAATAAATGACAAAAAATGCAAAATTTGTATAATTTTCGTGATTTAAGAGCAATACTTCTTACATCGGTTTTGGAATTTCTTTCAAAGTTAAAGGGTAGGTAGATCTTGTCATGGCAAACATTTTATCAATTTACACTTGACCTCTATCTTCTATAGATTTCGAATTAAAAGACTAAAAAAGATGAAAATTTTGAAAAATCGATAAAAAAGGGCAATAACTCCTACACGGGTTTTCGGATTTCCTTCAAAATTGCAGGGTGGGTAAATCTAGTCATTTTGAACAATTTTACGCATGTCAGATTTTTGATATCTGTAACGGTTTTCGGGTTATTGGCCAAAAACTGCAATTTACCTCTATGTTCTATTTTTAGCAACAGCGGCCATGTTGGTTGGCCGGTGGAAAAATCCCACGTCAGTTTGAGAAGCCATACCCTGCGGATAATTCAAGTGAAGTTTGGTTTCATTTAGCCCAGTGGTTTCAGAAGAGAAGATCTTTGAGATTGTTGACGGACGGACGACAGACGACGGATGCATAGTGATGGAAAAATCTCACATGGCCTTTTAGGCCAGGTGAGCTTAAAATGGGTCAATTCAATATTGTGATTCTCTACCCTCTCCAATTAAAACTAGAAAAACTGTGAGCAAAAATCACAAATATATACCCTCCACTCCCCCATTTGACTCCTGAAAGAAAAAAAATATATATATATAAAAGTCATATCAAATTTTTAAATGGCTGGTGCACAATGGCAATATCTACTGAACATTTTGTGAAAGCTTCATTGATTTTCACCACGTGGTCTAGGAGGAGTTGTCGCCACAAAGTACGTTACCCTATTGGGGACACGTGGTGTGTCATTACTTGGAGCTGACCAATGAAATCCCTGTAAAAGCGATTCAACAATTTCATATCTAACCCAAGCTTCAAAGTCTCGTGTACAACAAATAACTATTCGTGCAAGGAATAGATAATAAGCGTGCATCATAAGAGAAATTAAAATACATAACTAACAAAGCACTCATTGCAGGTTTTGCAGGTTTCCTTTTCTTTAATGAGAGGAGGGGACAAGGAGGTTAAATGTTATTGTGTTATTGGGTAAAATTGATTCTCTTTTATATATCTGTTATTGTAATGTCCAATTCCCTGTTTTCTGTTATCTGAAGAATAAGCTTGCTGTTATCAAGAAAATTCCAATTCCCTGTTATCTGTTATTGGAAAAATCAGTTCGCTGTTATGCTATTATTGGACCCCCTTGTCCCCTTTGATTAAAAGTAGTGTCAAAAGTGCCCCATGCAACTCTGATATTGGGCATTTATTATTCATTTTGCTTTTTTTAAACTGGAAGCAGCAAAACCACTTTTTATCGAAATTTTTCTGAATACATAAAACAATTGTAGGGCTCTGAATTAAGTTAATATTTGGAAGATTTCATTGTAAACTCAAGTGTTTTCGTAAAAAGCGAGGGTCTATATTTTGTTATGGTTCTCATTTCGCAAATTTCAAGATTTTATCTCGTGGCCAAGAGATTCTCAGTCTTGGGAACGAAAAAAAAAATCACATGTCTCTCTATTCTTCCGTAAAATAATTACAGTACAACTAATTGACCGTCGTGAATATCAATAAAAATGTCACGAGTGCCGAACAACGCAGAAGGATTAAACGAGTTGCGGAACTTTGTTCCGCAACGAGTTTAATCCACTGCGTTGATCGACACGAGTGACATTTTCATTGATATTCATGATGGTTGATTAGTTATGCTTTTTATTATATAGATTTTCCACTCAAAAACCGAGATTTAAGATGCGGATTATTTTTTTCATTTCAATACGCCATTTGTTTACTTGACGACGACATTGAAGATATATTGTGACGTCGCTTCATTAAAAAGTCATCCGGTGACTAGAAATCCTTTATTTTCACCGGTGACAATATGACATTTATTTAACTGAGGAAACTCGATATATCACCGCTATCTATATAATAACTTGTTTTAAACTTGCAGTATTTTAGATAACATCTTTAAGGTTCAATTGAAGTAAAGAATTGTGAAACTCAATAAACATAAAAGCATTCGCCTGTATTTTTCAAGCTACAAGAAAAACAGTAATAAATTATTAAAAAATGCACTCACTATATTTAATAGATTATCATTTTTATGCTTTGCTTTGCTTAGTCTTTGCTTTGGATACACACTCAAATTTTGGAAAAAAATCAAGAGATCTCGAAAATGACTAAATTTATCCAAATTGTAGTTGAAACCGTGATTCAATTTCGAGGAAAGATAGCATTGGTATGTCTAGTGAGTATGTTTTAAGGTAGAATTTTTACAATTTCTTATCTAGATGTGTGGAATTACTTCCCTATGTACAAAAATTGAACTGAATCGTGAAAATGAATAGCAGTCTCAAACCATCGGCATTTCCTTGACCTTCCTTAGATATCTTAGTATGTACCAACAACAATTTTTACTTTATTGGAACCTTAACTACAAAAAAAAAAAAAAAAGCATCTGCGAGTTTTCGGTGCTTCAAATTCAACCTAGTATCTATAGGACTTGTATCTATTTTTTCTTTAGTCATATGGATTCGAACAGACCAGGATCAAACGCAATAAGCAGATGCATGAAATATATATAATAATTTTTGAATATTTTATCTATTTTATTTATCTAATAAGAATCGTGTCCATATAAACAAAACATTTATACTGCATGCGAAGTGCGTACGTGACTTTTTAAGGTCAACTCGATTGTAGAAATGATGCCGCATCTTTTGTACATGCGCAACAGTTCATTCGACTTGTAGGTACACGACGAGATGAGATATTCACTTTAGATATTTGAGGATATGTTAAAGGTATATGTTTGAATTCAAAATATCACATTAACAATATTTGTTACACACTAACGTTTTTAACAGAAAATTTAAATAGACAAAAAAAAATTAACAAAGATATGGGCATGTTTTTAATACTCAACCCAGGCGTGGATCAAAGCAATTCGGAAAGGGGGTTTCGTTTCCAATTAGCAGTGATAGGAAATTTCGGCGAGTGGGGCGAGGCGCGAAAATTTATGGTTTTTTCTTAATAAAACATCAAGATATTCACTAAAAACTATGAGATTGTCCAAAAAAGGGGTTCCAACCCCCGGAATCCAACCTCTTTGGCTCGGCCATAGTCCTATAATATATGACTTCGCACTTCTATTCCATATTTAACGTTTTTTATCGGATTTTGCATTTTTTTATTTTTTTTAAAGTGTCGAAGTCATATGGGCTTTTTAAAATTTCCATTAGCACTTTTCGACATGATTTCATGTCGGAAATACAATTCGTTTCCTGATGGACTGTTATGCCGTGTTTTTTAAGGTTATAGGCCCCCTCTTCAGTTTAGTGTTAAACTTATAGAAATTTTATGAAAAACCCCCAGCCTTAACGGCTTGTTGGTTTATTCCAAAAATTTATCTGCAAATTATTGAGATAATTACCCATGCAAAGCTACCATTATTTTATGTTAATATCAACAAATTAAGTGATTTTGCAGAAAAAATCTTGAAAATATTGTGGTAGTAGGATGTTTTCTGGGACAAAAATGCGGTCTGTTCGAATGATTTGCCGTTTTTTATATTGTTTATCATAAATTTCTCATATTTTGTTGACTTTATTTCCATCGAATGGTAGTTTTATATGCATAAATGAAACAGTTATCTGCAACCAAAGTTTGGTGAAGAACAAACACACGGGTTTTACATAAAATTTCCATAGGTCTAACATTGAACTGAAAGGGGGGCCTTTAACCTTAAATATATTTAAGTTTTCACGGACCTAAACATGTAAATTATTAAAAAAAAATACCTCTCTTACGATTCAGACTACTATTCCCAACACTACTAAATAAAATAATTTCGCAAGCGGTGCAATATCTAGAGCATTCGCCATATTTCAATGATTTTCGGATTTGAACAAACTTGTTTCTAAACAACGAAGTTCATCATAAAAATGCATGCAAGAAGTGGATTTCGCACGAGAAGTTCTCATTTTACATTCGAAAATCTGATTTTTCAAAAATTTTAATCCGTTGTCCCTATTTTTTATCTCGGTGTACAATTTCCCTCATGTAGTATAAAAATAAACAAAGATGTGAAAACATTTCGAGACGACCCACCAGGTAAAACGAGTCGGGTATTGATTTAAATTATAATGACAAAAGAATTAATCACAACAAAAGGTACTCTTCTCATGGGAGCGTGTCAAAAAGACAATGTTTAGACGTCTATTTTTGGATATTTGGATTAATTGAGTAAAAATACTAAAAGACTTGCAGGTATCAGAAATCTAGGGACGGGAAAAATTAACCCCAAAGCTTTTGGTTTCAGTAGTTATGGTGAAAAGCACGATCTTCTGTTGGATAATGATACAGCAGTACGCTTTATCTATATCGTTGCAAGTTCATTCTTATGGAGAAATCCTAATTTGGTCGGAGCAAAATCGTTTCTGTATCAATTTGGGTTATTAAGAACATTTTCATAAATAAAAATGTTCTCTTTCGGCAATGACTAAATAAATTCACCCTTTTCAGTCAATATTTGTTCAAAATATGTAAGATTTCGAAAGCTATTGAAGAAAAACTTCAATGACCTACATTTTGAACTTCTGCGATATTTTCGAAACGGTTTTTCTTCAATAACTTTTGAAATCTATAATATTTTTACATGTATCAAGTATTGAATGAAAAAGATTCAATTCTATAATAATTGCCGAATGGGAACATTTTTATTTATGAAAATGTTCTTAATAACCCAAATTGATACAGAAAATATTTTGCTCCAACCAAATTATGACTTCTCCAACCAATTAGGTTGGACCCCCTGTTCTTGCATGCATTTTTATGATGAACTTCGTGTTTTAAAACACGGTTGTTCAAATTCGAAAATCATTGAAATATGCTCTAGATATTGCACTGCTTGGGAAATTATTTGATTTAGTAGTGTTGGGAATAATAGTCTGAATCGCAAGAGAGGTAGTTTTTAATGATTTACATGAAAACTTAAATATATTTGAAAACACGGCATACAGTCCGACATTAAACGGATTTCATTTCCGACATGAAATCATGTCGGAAAGTGCTAATGGAAATTTTAAAGATCCGATATGACTTTGCACTTTCAAAAAAATAAAAAATGCAAAAATTCGATAAAAACGTTAAAAATGGAATAGAAGTGCGAAGTCGTATGTTATAGGACTAATCTTATATACAGACACACCGCCTCCTCGTGTGATAACTATTACATAGATTATCCATATTAACAGTTACACACGATTCTTTTACCCCATCAACAATAAAGAATGGAATATACTTCATCAGAAGATCAGTACACAATGCTGAAATTCAGAAATGCTTGAAATGCACAAATCAATCGTCTGTATCAACAATTTATTAACCGTTCCAATTTAAATCTTGTGCCACCCGGCATTCTCGAGATATACCAAGTAGTGTTAATAGCCAAAATGTGCGGAATAATTTTATTCCGTTTATCCCGATTTTAAGTTAAGACAGGACATTTTGGAGGGGTCTTTGATATTTTATTTAGTTTTATTATTATTATAAATATTTTAAATTTGATTTCTTTAAAATAAATCTGTCTAGCTTCGATTATTGTCAAAAGGAAATCTGGCCAACATCTGTAGTTTAAAACTTTTTTTAACATTTTGCGTTTTGTGTGCTGAAAAACTTCTCAGTAACTGGCCCGCACGCACATTATGTCTACTGAAAAACAAATAGCATTGTCTCGCGAATACCTTAAAAACTCATCAGCCTGAAAATCTCGGTCCTCCAAATAATCTAATCGTTCATGTCTGATAAATCGTGGTGACGTAAATTAATCCGCATATATTTTAACGTATTTTTTTCATTTTAAATTTCAATATCTTATCATAATAATCATTTAACAAACTCATTTTCAGGTAGTTTAGATATCTTCTCTTGTTAATGGATGATCGATTTTATATTGAAACGGACTATATATAGTGTGTACTGTATCCAAGATCAACTTAAATACTATATATGTATATTTAAAAGGCCATTTAACTCTCTAACTTTATCAAAAACTACACAGTATATCCGAACACTTGTAAACAACGACACGTTCATTCTATTTCCTGGTACGAGATGTATATTTCACAAGAAGGAAAAGCTTGTTTGTATTAAATAACAAGAATCGAACTTTTTTTTCCAAACGAACAACAAGTTTCGAGTTTCAATGTTGTGTGACATGTGGATTGATTCGGTAGAATAGTAGTTAAATTGCTTTTGTTTTCAACGACAAAATGGAGAAAGAAGCAGATTTAATTGCAAAATTTCTTGTTTTGAAACGAGAAGCTAAAAGGAAAGGTTTCAGTGAGATTGAAGTAAGCAAGGTTTTCAGAGGAGAAAAAGATCTGAATTCTAATGGACTTAAACATGAAAAATCACATGATTCTAAAAGTAAAATTAAAACAATGGACTATACACGTATTTTCCTTGTTGGTATTGTGCCTATCTTATTTTCTTTATTGATCTACGGATACAAAAATAAAGAAGAAATGTCCGAAGCTATCCGAGAATCCAGATGTGCCATAGATAACAGTGGGTTTTTGATAGAAGTAGCCAGACCACTGACAAATTGTGACATGTGCCGAAATTTATATGAAGTGCCTGTAGAATACAATATATCGGTGAATGATTTTTCCACTAAATACGCATATACCGCAGTCCCAGTCCTGATAAAAGATGCAACGAAAAATTGGACAGCAATGGATATATTTAGTTACGACTTTTTCAAGGAAATCTACGTCAATACCACGGATGCCTTTGAGGTAACGGAGGAAGAGTGCCAGTTTTTCCCGTACAAGACGGACTTTGAAACCTTAGAAGATGCCTTTAGTATGTCAGATGCCCGTGCTCATTTTAAAGAAGGAGAAGAGACTTGGTATTTTGGATGGTAAGTGAAGAGCAAACTTATATTTTATTCTCGGGCACAAGAAAATCTTGCGAGCAGTTGAAAAAGGGCACAGTGCCATAAGTAAATATTATTTTTTCCTCCTTTCCTCTTAGAAAGAATTTTCCTTATCAAAGAAAAAAATCTACAGAAACTAAATTAACAGTAACTTCGGTATTTTGTTATTTAATTACCACTGGGCCGATGCCTATGCTAGTGGACTGTGTAGTCCCTAGCGCACTAACCCAGTACCCAGTACTTCGGTGCTGGCCCGAAAACCGATTTATTTTGAAAACATGGAATATCTCAATGCAGGAAAACTTTTGTTTAGAACTGAGGATTATCTCCCTCTTGCATAGCTCCGTGCTTAGCTGATTTTGGCTTTCCTATTTAGATTCTATTGGTACTTTGTTCTATATCAGCTTTTACACAAATTTCAGATACTATGAATTTCCAAATATTTTGATTTTATTTGCACTGATGAGACATAAGTTGTGGAAATGCGGATCTGCAGAAACTAAAGTAACAGTAACTTCGGTATTTTGTTATTAATTCGCCCCGCTCCGTATCGTATTCTCTATTGTCGTAGATCAGTCGAATATGGCGATTATTAGTGTTAAGATTTATGGTTTTGGTAGGCCTAATCCCATAGATTTCGTTCCAAAATGGAAGTACAGATGTGCTGAACTCTGATATTTGATGTTATTTCTCCCCATACACATGCTTACATAACTAGTATTTACTTTTACATAATTTGGAGTAAATGTAACATGTTGCGAAAAATATCTGACTCTTAATGGTATATAAAAATAAAAGCCCTGTCCTTGATAAACTGGAGTTTTCTAAGTATCGTGTGCGTTTTGTCACATGTACATTCACTCCATATCCTTTCAATTTTTTTAATGCTATAGACTGCATTTTTATGGGATTGATTTAAACTTTATACGTACACGTGCCACCAAATTAATCGAATGCATGACACTTAATACAATAACTTCAACGAAAACCGAAAAAAGCAATGCTGAATTCTGATATGTAAAAACATTGCTTATGCATATGTTTATTATTACTCTTGCAAAAATATTGACGTAACAATATATGTACTATTGCTTTAATACCTCATATTACATCTTGTAAAGTGCAAATAAAGATAATATCTATATTAATATGTAAATGCATTATTTCACTTCAGTAACAATCTCGATTTTATAGCTAGCTAAGCTCTGCCAAACAAGTTGCATGGTTTTTTTTGTTGGTGTTGCTTTTTTTCTTTTTTTTAAAGTATATTCACAAAACGAACAGCAAAATAGACATTTACATATTCTTTATTAATGCAGACTTGTAACCCATTCTGGGTCGTAGCATTACATTACAAACATGAAAAATAAACAATAATCGAACAGTTACAATTTAGAGTCATGAATCTCCTGCTCTCAGTTCTAATGACTTTTGTCGAGATAACGAATATATCGAAGAGAAACACAGCACCATTAAAATGTGTAAAACTTGGATAAAAGGGAGTTTTTTTTCTCTTTTTTTAGAAAAAAAAATGATAAAACGCATTTTATTCACATGTGTACATTCAATAATTTTATTGTCGATTGTAAGTGATCTATGGCAAGTGCCATATCCCCCAGTTTGTATGAAAAAAAGTTGTTTGGATGTAATTGGTGAGTGTCACAAGTCCATGGTTTGTCTTAAACAGTTCAAGCTTAAGGAAGTAAGCAATCTACCACTTAATCTCCCTTTCTTATAATTTAGTAAGATCTTTGTGTAGATCTACTGTATCTTCGACGGAAGGGGAGGCAATCATTCCTAAATGTTTAGAACCTCTCGTCCACAGGAGTCGGAAATATTATCAATATACCAATACATGTTCAAATACGAATCCCCACAAAATGAAGTTTCGAATTTGAGATATTTAACATAAAGTAAAAAACTGAATCACTCATAACAATGTTTCAGGAGTAATTGCCATGGAGATATATCAAAGATTCTCCGGAAACACTACAACAGACCCTACTTCCTGCCTAACGATTCCGAGTCCAGTTCTTTAGATTGGATTTTTATGGGTGGATCCGGACTTGGAGCTTTCATTCATGTGAGTAACGATTTGTTGTAGCAAATTATTCAATCATTTTTTCTTTATTTTGTTGTTTTGTTCGTTTGCTTTTATTAACAGGGTTTTTTGTCAGAAAAATCCGGTTATTAAAATAACTCATTCCAATTTAAATTTGCAATTCCAGTGATTCCAAATCTGGTGCCGCCATTTTTGAGAGCTACCATATAGTGTAAATTACCAAAATATGCGGAATTTCATGGGACTTACGAAAATCATATTAGTAAGTCGATATTTTAACACACCTTTACACAATTACAATTTAAAAGACATGGGAATTCCATAAATCCATGGGAAAATGCATATTCCCATGGGATTTTACTATTTCCCATGGGATTTTCAAATATTCCCATGGGAGAAAAATAATCCCATGGGAAATTACAGAAATCCCATGGGAAATAATAATCCCATGGGAATAACAAAAGTCCCATGGGAATATTTCAAAATCCCATGGGAAATGGTGAAATCCCATGGGAAATTGCATTTTCCCATGGGATTTTGAAAATCCCATGTTTTTTAAATTGCCATAGCGTAACATCATGCTTAGATATTTAGTTACAATTATGATTTTGTTAAGTCCCATGCGATTCCAGACATTTTGGTTATTCACACTACTTTGTAGCTCTCAAAAATGGAGGCACAAGATTTGCAATCACTGGAATTGCAAATTTAAATTGGAATGAGTCGAATGGTGAAAATGGCGGGCGGGCGGCTGCCAAATGGGTACATCATTTGTCCGGAGCAAATCTCCTACAGTATTTAAGACAGGAAGTTTTTATTTTGCAGATCAATTGTACATATATCAAAGATGTGCATGGTACTTTGATTTTGATTTTTGATAATTTATGTCAAAAATATCAGTTGTTGAACTTAGTCATTTTTACGTCAAATTTTTAACAATAGGGTACCCCCTTTGTCCGGAGCAAATCTCCTACAGTATTTAAGACAGGAAGTTTTTATTTTGCAGATCTATTGTACATATATCAAAAATTTGCATGGTACTTTGATTTTGATTTTTGATAATTTATGTCAAAAATATCAGTTGTTGAACTTAGTCATTTTTACGTCAAATGTTTAACCATCGGGTACCCCCTTTGTCCAGAGCAAATCTCCTACAGTATTTAAGACAGAAAGTTTTTATTTTGCAGATCAATTGTACTTACATCAAAGGTGTGCATGGTACTTTGATTTTGATTTTTAAAAAATATTAGTTGTTGAACTTAGTCATTTTTACATCAATTTTTGTTAATAAGGTACCCCCTTTGTCCGGAGCAAATCTCCTACAGTATTTTAGACAGGAAGTTTTTATAATGCAGATCATTTGTACCTGTATCAGAGGTACCAACATGATTGACAACAACACTTAAGGAAACTGCATGTAATTTATTGTCGACATGTTTAGCCCTCAACAGGCGTCATCAGAGGTACATGTATGCACAGTACTTTTTTTTCCTTTTTGATTAAAATCCAAGTTGCTGAACTTTCAGAAATAGGCTAGTTTGGTGGGAGGTTAAACATTGAAAATTAATGAAAATTATAAGTACATTTCAAATATTGAGGGTCAACCCATGTGTAAGATATACTGTCCATGTAAAAGAAAACCCGGTTTGCTGTCACATTGACAGCTTTCCTCTTGTTTGTGTATGTTTTGTTATGTTTTTGTGTGTTTTTTTGTTTTTTGTTTTTTGTTGTTTTTTTTTTGGTTTAGTTTCAACATATTTTATTAACTAAGTCATATAACAATATAACATGCAAATAGCACAAAACACATTAAAAAGACGTTTTGTCCGGAACCATAACCGAAGCTTTGATATTAATCCGTTTTTTTTTCTTTTTCTTGTTGTTGTTGTTTTTGTTTTTTTGTTTTTTGTTTTGCCTTTGGAGGTGCATTTTTGTGTCGCCTGCACTAGGATCGATATATAGAGATCACTATCTGTCGTCTTGCGTCCGTCCGTCTGTCTGTCTGTATGGCTCCAAAATTTTCACCATTATCCGCATCTTCCCCTAAACCATTTGGTACCTACAAAGAAACTTGCAGGAATCCTTCAATATATATTGTAGATGTGCACCATGTATTTACTTTTTCTTTATGTTTTTCCAGATTTTGAAGCTATTTTTGGACTTGTCATTTAAGCTTATTGGAGTCGTAGGGTAAACCTCCATTATCCGCAACTCCTTCGAGACCGCTTGGTACTTTTGCAACCAAACTTGCAAGAATGCTTTAATATATATTGCAGATGTGTACCATGCATTTAGTTTTTGATAAATTTTGATTTTTTAAAGCTTTTTTAGCTATCTTTGGACTTTGTCATTTTAGCTTATTGGTGTCATAGGGTATACCTCCATTATCCACAACTAGATGGCTCGTGGAATACTTCAATATATATTGCAGATATGCACCATGCTTTAAGTTTTTGATTAAGACAAAACGATATAGACAAAAGCGTACTGCTGTATCATTCTCCAACAGAAGATCGTGCTTTTCACCATAACTACTAAAATCAAATGCTTTGGGTTTACTTTTTTCCGTCCCTAGTTTCTGACACCTGCAAGTCTTTAAGTATTTTTACTCAATTAATCCAAATATACAAAAATAGACATCTAAACATTGTCTTTTTGACACGCTCCCGTGCTTTGTTGTGATTAATTCTTTTGTCATTATAATTTAAATCAATACCCGACTCGTTTTACCTGGTGGGTCGTCTCGAAATGTTTTCACATCTTTGTTTATTTTTATACTACATAAGGGAAAATGTACACCGAGATAGACAATGGATAAACTCATGAAAAATAAGATTTTCAAATTAAAATAAGAACTTCTCGTGCAAAATCCACTTCTTGCATGCACTTTTATGATGAACTTCGTTTTTAAAAACACGGTTGTTCAAATTCGAAAATCATTGAAATATTTCGAATGCTCTAGATATTGCACCGCTTGGGAAATTATTTTATTTAGCAGTGTTGGGAATAATAGTCTGAATGGCAAGAGAGGTATGTTTTTAATGATTTACATGTTAAGGTCCGTGAAAACTTAAATATATTTAAAAACATGGCATGCAGTCCGACAGGAAACTAATTTTATTTCCGACATGAAATCATGTCGGAAAGTGCTAATGGAAATTTTAAAGATCCGATATGACTTCGCACTTTCAAAAAAATTAAAAAATGCAAAAATCCGATAAAAACGTTAAATATGGAATAGAAGTGCGAAGTCATATATTATAGGACTAACAGGACCTCAGTCCACAATGAACATAAACATGGTGTTTTGTCTAACAAACAGATGTACATAATCAATGCAACACAAAATAAATAGTGTATACTTTTTGAACATGAAAAGGCAATTTAACGATCCGTAATGGGCAATTCTTTTCATTTTTTTTTTGTTTTTTTTATTGAAAATTTGAAATGATATTGAAAAGGAATTGGTCGACATACATGTAGTTATTAACCAGTCCACTGTACCAGGGACAATACATTTGCCCCTGGTTGCTCATTGCTCCGAAGTTGAAACATTTCGTATTTATAAGCTTGTAGTATAGTCGGTATCCCTGGTACATGGATATTCGATCTTTACGGTGAAACACGTTGAAATTATAGGTTATTGATGTATCCAGACAACTAAATTGGGACCCCTCAACGAGAAGTGGCGGACAGCTTATAGTAATTGGTCTGTATGTACGTCCATCCAAAATGATGAAGTATTTATGTCGGGGCATTTTAGATAGGATTTTGATATTTGACATCTGAACTGATCACTCTAAATACGATTTTATCTACCGTGATTGCTGGCCTCTTGCATTGAACTTTGTGGGCAAGGTGTGTCATTGCTTTTTTAATTACGAAACAAACATTTCTGAGCAAGTTCATAGATCATTATAAGCAGATGCTTGACCAGAAAACCTGGCAACAAGGTCACATGCTTGCTTTTTATCTCGAATTAAGCCGAGCATTTGCCCTTACTTGGCGTCCGTCGTCCATTTATTCGTCGTAAATATTTCATTCAAAGATCTTCTGAAACCACTCGTCCAATTGGAATATAATTTAGTCACAATAGTCCTTGGATGGCCATCTTCGAACTAGTGATTGTAATGTTCGAACCTTATTCAAGATTGCTGCCAGCGGGGAACATAGTTTAACAAATACCTATACATGTATAGGAGATGCATTCAAAGAATTTCTCTATGAATCCCCTGAAGCAATTACATCCAAACTTGGTCGCAATAGTCCTTGGATGGTTCCTTTCAATGTGTGACTTTTTAGCTCACCTGGCTATAGCCAGGGTGAGCTTTTGCCATCACTTTTCGTCCGTCGACTGTCCGTCGTCCGTAGTTCGTCCGGCGTACACTTTTCATTCAAAGATCTTCTCCTCTGAAACTACTGGGCCAATTGAAACCAAACTTTGCCACAATAGTCCTTAGGTGGTCCCCTACAAAAAAGTTGTTTTTCAGATCCGCGCTATATCCAAGATGGCCGCCAGCGGGGATCATAGTTTTAACATTGAACCCTATGGGAAAATACTTACAAAGATCTTCTCCTCTGAAACTACATGGCCAATTGAAACCAAACTTGGCCACAATAGTCCTTAGATGGTCC
>MJUU01028655.1:54694-84682 GCA_002080025.1 Modiolus philippinarum
GTCAGCATCCAGGCAAAATTAGGACACCTTGACCTATATTTTATGTTTGATTGATTTACATTCAAGTTTTCGGACGAGTTCAGATATCAGTCACTTTACATGGTAGGATCATATAACTTTGCATATGCATCCATCTCTGATGATAGATCAGCATCGAACATTGACCAATATTTTCCACTTGATTAATTTACATTCAAGTTTTTGGACAAGTTCAGATCTCAGTTACTGTACATGGTAGGATAATGTAACCTTGCATCCCTGATGGTACATCAGCATCCAGGCAAAAGTAGGTCACTTTGACTTATGTTTTACGCATGAGTGATTTATGTCCAAGTTTTCAGGCAAGTTCCGATCTCAGTCACTATACATGGTAGGATCATGTAACCTTGCTTAGGCATGCAAATGTGATGTCAACATCCAGTCAAAATTTTGTTACTGTGATAAAGTGCCATAACGAGGCGAAATCGTTGATTACCTATGTTTTTCGTATATTTCTCGGGTGACAGGTTGAAAAAAGACAATAAATTGTGATTTTTAAGCTAAATACAAATGTATAATATGTTTTTGTTCTGCTGATATCACAACCGGGCTGTATTTCCTCAGCGGGCTGTATCAGATCTCAGCTCAGAGGTTTGAGACAGTATACCATGTGATAGTAATTGAACCAATTGAATTATTTGTAACAAAAGTGATAAGAAATAACAATAAATACAAGTATACAATAAATATACTCCATCTGTTTTCGACTCAAATTTTCTGTTGAAATAACATAGTCGGGTAATGGAAAACCTTTTCACCCTTTGTTGTAAAATTATGATAATGCATGGTCTAAAACGGCAAAAAATTAGCTTTCCATCGGTGTATTCCATTTCATCCTTTATCAATTATTAAAAAGATATTTGGGGAAAAGTCGCGGCAAATATCGTGTCTACTTTTAGGAAGAGTTGTCGCAAAGTAAGTACCCTGTGGTGGACGGACGAACAAACGAACGGAAGGACGGGTGAACGGACGCACGAACACCATGATCACTATTTAGGGTCCCGCTAATGCGGGGGGGATAAAAAAGAAACAAAACATAACCTTTTGGTATACTAGTATGCAATTTGTTTCATGCAGCAATTGTTTTAAAATATTGTATATGTTTGTCTTGAAAAATCGAGATGAACGTTTCAAAAATTTGTTTCCAAAGTTTTAATCTTGGAATTTTTGTAGAATTGAAGGGTGATTATTATTCTGGACTTTACAAGTTCATATGCTTCTCTGTTTGTGCGAATGGGGTTTATGAAGGTTCGGCAATAAATTCAACATCTACGACACTTCGTTATTAATTCAATTTCTCAAGCTTCAAAACTGAAATATTTATTGAGGATATGTTCTTTGACACAAATATATAAAGTATACAAATTGTATAAATTGTATACATTTTGCACAAAAACTCCAAAAATCTAGATGTTTTTACCTGCGTCACCAACGATGAGTCGCTCGACTCTGTCAAACTTTTGGGGTACCAAATTTGTGTAATCTGGAACTCGGATATCTTTAACCGATACTTCTGAAACTTTGAACAGTAAGTCTGTTGTTCTTGACACATTGAAGATGTGCACCTCGCACCTCCGCTTTTGGACATTTTTGAATTAAAAAAGTCAATTTTATGCATTGTAAACTGTTTAATGTGAAAATCTGACACCTAATACCTAATGCTTTTGAAACTGCATGGTTGTTTTGGACACATTGAAGATATGCACCTCCCCTAGTCACTTTTTCATCAAATTTTGACATTTAACATTCGGCGATGAGATACCCATGTATCGAATGTAGTCTCCTGCACTAACACGCCTTTTTTTATCGCCGACTGAATGAAAAGTCCCGAGAATCCCGCGTGAATGATTTAAATTTAGAATGTGAAGGTCATGGTAGTTTCACATTCAGTGCCATGAACTGTGAAAAATGTCAAATACGAGTAAACGAATNAGAATGTTAAAGGCAGAATTATAAGGTTTGGGTTATTTTATTGAGAAAATTGAAAACGAAGCGAGCGGGGTATCAGGCATAGGATTTCCCTTGTGTTTTTTTCTCCGAGATTCATATTTAATAGTAAACAATTTTTTTTCTAGGCCGGGAGAAAGTCCCTGTGACCTACCTATACTCTGGGCATATGTACTATATACATGCGTCCGTTTGAAGATATAGAATTTATTTGATTTACACGCCACATATACATTCTTGACATATTTTCATTTCACTTGATTCAACAACTGATCAGCAATACTAAGATTTCCGGCAACGAGGACAAAATTTATGAAAGGACCCTATGTAAAAATGCATATAAAGATTGTTTTAACTGAAACGGATGTGCCATTTTGAATCAAGCGTGGTGATGAGGATCTTCATGGATAGTCCTTTTTGAAAATTGTGATTAATTTGTTCGCATTTCATCCAAGATTATCACCAGCTGGGAATTTAAATAAATGTAGGACACATGGAAAATACTTTCAAAGAACTTTTCCCCTAAAACCTAAGAGATCAAATGAATAGGCCTTCGGTGCTACCCTATCAAAATTGTAATGATCATCTCAATGTCTCCTCAAAAGTGGCAGGCAGGGGGTAACACATTGCGCTTAAAAACCTGATCTGCAGCTACTGTACCATTTGGAGCTAACCTTAGTTAAGCCTGGGATGGTTCACTTTAAGACGTGTTGTCATTGGATTTTAACCACATCTTAGATTGCTGCCAGTTGGGAACAGCTGAATCATATTTAGATAGATTTTAATATCAGTTAACTACCCTTCCTTTGTATTAATATTGGAGTGTGAGTGTGTAAGAAACTACATCTTCTTTTAGTATTTTTATCGGACCACAAAAGGTGGCGATTGTAGGAACACTTTGTTAGTTTATTTTATGTTTGTTGAAGATCAGTCATCCATGGGATAAAAAAAAGACATGAATGTAGCGTTGCTCGACATGCACTAATAAATTCTTCTGAAACCAGTGCCACATGCCTTGAACTTACTATGAAATATTAACAAAGCTCATTGTTGAAGGCATCATGGTGACGTCAAGATGAAGAACAATACTCAAACCGTTGTTGCATTGCTGGGTTTAACAATGTATTTATAGACCTTGTCTAATGGACATTTACTCCATGTCCTTCATTGTTTATCTTATTTGAAATTATTCTGCTAATTTTTACCAAATTTGATCACAATTGTAGTCCTTTTTAAAAATAAGGGCTTTTTTCTACATTCGCTCTTGATACTGGTATAGCAATGACATCCAAGGGCGGGAATTTTATTTGATAAATGAACTTATTTTGAAAGTATTCAAAGATATCCTCTGAATCAAGTTGGAACCAATTTTCCTTTCAATGAATAAGAACAGGACCAGGAATTCGTGAAAGGTTTTTCAAGACTTCAACAAACCTGGGATTACTGGAGCAATACAACTCCACTGAAATCTTCATTATAGTTTCCTCTGGCCTCTGTTTTAAAATTAACGTTAGTTAAGCCAATTTCTAGTCAACCAAGAAAAACAGTTTAATTTTTTTATTTGTTTTTCTCAGTCGGGATTCAAGAATACCCTTACAATACCACATGACTTGTGCTGGCAGGGTTTACATACAATTCTGACCAAAAATTATTCTCGATATTTAAATTACCAAATGGGGTTATAACATAATTACCGATCAAAGTATCTAGGAGTCGAAGTCAATGAGACATAGACAAATCAGGTGGAAATCACAGGAAAAATTGTCGACGGCAATGGTCCTGACTTGGTACAGACATTTCAAAAGAAATGGTGGGTTAAACCGTTTTTTTTTTTTGGCATGCCAAAACTCCCCTTCCATTGCGCTAGTATCCGTTAGGGACCGACCATTTAACCTGAAAGGAGGGGGGGGTATGGTTTTTTTTTTCTGGACAGAAAACATTATTTTTTTGGGCAGAAAGCCTCATTCAGAAAATTTTTTTTCATCATTTTGGCAGCCAAAATATTTTTTTCACATAAAATCAGATCAAAAATATTGTTTTAGAAAAAAACCATAGCCCCCCCTTTTCAAGTTAAATGGTCGGTCCCTTAGCAACTCAACAGCAATTGCCATTGAAAGGTCGTAGATAGTTCAAAGAAATGATCATCCCAGTACTAAGTAAAAAAAGAATCTTGAATCAGCTTTCGGACCGAAACTTCAAAATTTTCCACAACGGACTGATATCTGTTAAAGAACTGTTTTAATGATCGTATGAGACGGGATATTTTGAGCCTTGATGCTAGTACTGAGACGACAATTTTCGTCAAATTCGAGATGAAAGTCCAAAGAGATGTAGATCTTATGGTTACTGTCGTTTCCTTTATCCACCAGAATATGTTCTGGCAGATATGTTAATGGGAATCATTTATCAAAAGATGCGTTATTGATGGAAAGAACATCATCATATTTATAAGCGAGTTTGAAGGATCTAACATCTTTTATTTTATGTTCTTTTACGAGTCCCCAATAACATTTCAAATTAATACATATGCATTGAAAATAATGACCACATTCACTCACACATACTTTTATTCTTTCATTTTATTTATCATTTCAATTCTAGATACATTTCTAATCTGTTTAAAGACTCGCTATATTTACTTTTGGGAATTGAGGAAAAACAAGACAACCCCCCCCCCCCCCCAAAAAAAAAGGGATACTGAAGTTGCTTACACAAATATATGCTGAACAGGATCCCAAAGTTTTTCCGTCTTCATAACAGTATTATTTTGTGTACTTATATATGTTTCTAGAGCCTTGTAAGTAATGATTTTTCTTTTTAGACCCCCAAAATATCAAGTTTGAATTTAAAATAATAATTTTTTGCTATTATAATAAGTAAGATAAGAGGATGCAATTTATCTACAAATCCAAGGAATACTTGTTGTTTCTCCGATTTAGCTTTTAAATGGATTTTATAAAGAAAAGTATTGGTTGGAATGATACGATATAGCAATTTATATTGAAAAGTATTGGTTGGAATGATACGATATAGCAATTTATATTGAAAAGTTTTCAAATATGGATCATTACAAGACTTTTTGACAACATAAAAATAGTTGCTCCATATGTCTATCTCACAATTTAGTGTTTCATTTCATGCTAGATTTGTTTTGGATGGATGAACAAAAACATTGTTAATTAAATTATAATAAATATATGGGGGTTATTACAAAATGACCGAACAGAGTGGTCAAGATCCGAAGTCCATAATAGATACGTTAGAAAGAAGCTTTTGTTAAGCATCTTGTGTTTGAAAGATATGGAAGTTAAAATCATTAAATTCTTTTCCGGCTTACCATCCCAGATGAAATAAAAAAAAATACAAATTTATTTAAATAATTTACTAAAGATGTTTTTAAATCTTGAAGAGATGTAAACAAATGAATAAGTTTGGTAATGCTAATGCCTTAATAAATGTTACTTTGCTAAAAATGTTAGCTTTAAGGTTGTCAACTCTTTAAAATATTCGTTACCTCTTTATTTATTTTTTTTTAAATAAAATCTATAGTACTAGCTAAATTAACAGAAAAAAACCTACATGCCAAGCATCTTAAAATTTGTGAGCAACAAATTTAAGGTAAGATTTGAACATACTATACCACGTGAATATTTTTTTTATTTCTTATCCATACTGCTTTGGTCTTTGAAGTATTTATCTTAAGATCCTGACATTTCATGAAAATTATCAAAGCAATTCTGAGACCCCGTAAAGACTTCTCAGTTCCATCTGACATTGAAAAAGTATAATCGGCATGTTGACCAATTACAAAATATGGAAGTTACTGTTAATCTATTAATGATTCAGTTTCATTTACAATAATACCATGAACGTTTTCATTAGATTTGATTTTAACAGTTCAACATTAATAATACATAGATCCAGTGATAACGGATCACCATGTATAACAGCATATCGTGAGAGTATTAAAAAAAATTGCCATGTGCGTATTATCAATAAGCAACCTTTCCCATCTACACAAAAAAGGCTTTTTCAAAACCAATAAGTAAAAGTAACCTTTCGTTATCATTTTCTACAAGGTAATGCATCAGATCGAACAATAATCGAGTGTTTCCCCTCAACAAATATATCCCTATGAACTTTCTTAATTAGAAAAAAACAGTTATGCTGACTCGTATGAGCGCTGTTCCTTTGGATAAATTTACTCTTTTTTATATACCGATTATGATAGAATAGACATCACATCATAAAAATGCGAAAGACTCAACCGTCAATACGGGACTTCTGAGTCGCGTTCAAACCGGATTAAAGTTCTGAAACTGTACTAAAAATCAATACATCAATACATTGAGAGGGAATCACTTATAAATGAACACTGTTGAGCTAAGAGGTGTTTTTATTGAATCTATTGTAGAGCTTCAGGTTTTTCGTT
Organism: Modiolus philippinarum; assembly: GCA_002080025.1. Classification (NCBI taxonomy): domain Eukaryota; kingdom Metazoa; phylum Mollusca; class Bivalvia; order Mytilida; family Modiolidae; genus Modiolus; species Modiolus philippinarum. The sequence continues at coordinate 61,113 of MJUU01028655.1, forward strand.
TTTTGTCAATTAAATTTAGTTAAAGAATTGTAATGTAGGAGTAAAGTCTTGTGTTGCCAAATGATACTGAGCTGAAAATAACATTCGAGTTTCTGCAATGACAAAAAATTGGATATTTAGAGGTGCTTCAGTATTATTAGTATTAATATATGGTCTTGACTTCAACATTGACAATACCGATGACTGTGGTTTTGGCATAATTTTATCTTTCATGCAATATCACTGTCTAGGTGCAGCCAATATAATACGAGACAGTTGCAACGTGAAAAAATATTTTTGCGTTAGCTGGATAAATTACTTTGGAAAATTGCAAATGAATAGGTGATTTGCCAATTACCGACTTTGGTTCCGTTCTTTAAAATTTTTACTCAATCAACGTCACGTGACACCGGACAGGTTGTCACATTTACCGAAGAAACCCTTATAAATCAGCATTCTGGCTCATGAGATCTATTGGGATATAAAAAAAAACAAACAGGCACATTAAAGGATATATTATTTTGATAAATCTCACCAAAGATGAAGCTTGGAATCCATGTAGGTCAAGAGAAAATAATTTTTACATTTTGGTTAGTTTACGTTGGAAACTACCCGTGTTTGTCCGGTCTAGAGTTGCTTCCCTTTGCCCAAGTTTGTAAATCGTGAGGTCAAATTCGGGAATTCCGCTTGAATTGGCAAATGGTCTATTATACTGCCAAAAGTAACTCTGGTTTCTGTCCGTGTCAAAGCGAAAAATGTTTTTACATTAAACAGATTCTCAGTCAAAAAAAAATTTTCATATTGATTTTTATGTAAATGTGCACATCAGCGTAATTGTGTTATTTTTCTCTTCTGTGCCTTACTTATGTTGTGAATCTATTTCTTTGTTGTTTCCGATGTTGCCATTGTCCTTGGATTATTCGTTTTGGATTGACGGTTCGGTTCTCACTTAATTTGATTGAAATGAAATATGAAATTGGGGTAATAACAAAATTACCGAACAGAGTTGTCAACAGCCAAAGTCCATGAGACAAAAACTCAAATCAGGTGGAAACAGCCGGAAAAATTGTCGACCGCAATGGTCCTGATTTCGAGGAGTATCTCCCTCATGCAAAGCTCTGTCCTTAGCTGATTTTGGCTTGACATTTAGATCATATTGGTTATTTGTTCTCTATCAGTTTTTAAACATCTTTGAATTGATGGTCTTCCAAACGTTTAGATTTTATCTGCACTGAAGAGACATAAGGTGTCGAAATGCGCATATGCAGAATCAAAATTCACAGTGAGTTCGGTATTTAGTTATTTGGTACAGACATTTCATGAAATTTTACATGAAAGTAAAAATATAGAATAGCCACATAACATTTAAAACAAGAGGAAAGCTGTCAATGTGACAGCAAACCGGGTTTTCTTTTACATACACATGGGTTGCCCCTAAATATTTGAAATGTACAAGTTTAGAATTTTTATTAATTTGCAATGTTAAACCTTCCACCAAAGTAGACTATTTCTGAAAGTTCAGCAACTTGGATTTTAATCAAAATGGAAAATAAAAGTACTGTGCAAGCCTCTGATAGAGGTACAAATGATCTGCTTTATAAAAACTTCCTGTCTATTAAGCTGTAGAATATTTGTACTGGACAAATGGGACACCTTATTGGTAAATATTTGAAGTAAAAATGACTAAGTTCAACAACTGATATTTTTGACATTAATTAACGAAATCAAAATCAAAATACCATGCACACTTTTGATATATGTGCAATTGATCTGCAAAATAAAAACTTCCTGTCTCAAATACTGTAGGAGATTTGCTCCGGACAAAGGGGGTACCCTATTGTTAAAAATTTGAAAGTAAAAATGACTAAGTTCAACAACTGATATTTTTGACATAAATTATCAAAAATCAAAATCAAAGTACCATGCACACCTTTGATATATGTACAATTGATCTGCAATATAAAAACTTCCTGTCTTAAATACTGTAGGAGATTTGCTCCGGACAAATGATGTACCCATTTGGTAGCCGCCCGCCCGCCCGCAATTTTTCACAATTTTTCTGATGGAAAACCCGGTTAAAAATGATAAGTTGCGCATTCCCGGACGGGTGTCACGATTTTTTTTCCATTTTCTTGAAGAATTTGAATCGCGTTGAAAATCAAAAATGAAAAACACATAAAACAACAATTGCCGATCAAAAAGTTAACTTGTTATTGTACATGTCATTTCATTGTATTCAGTGGAATTCCTACAACCAGTTCATTTGTATTGACCCGTCTACATAAATGACTTTCTTTGTTCAGCATGATGGCAGCCTTTCTCTCTTCCACATCTTTGTCGAAGACATCTAAAAGAGAAAAATGTCTTAATATTATGTTACCTTGAACTCTATTCCATAGTTTTTTACCTGCGTCACCAACGGTGACCGCAGGTCTAGGAGCCGCTCAACTCCGTCCGTCCGTCACGCTTTGGGGTACCAAGTTTGTGTAATCTGAAAGTCAGACACCTTTAACCCGATTCTTTGAAACTTTGCACAGTTGTTTTGGACAAATGGAAGATGTGCACCTCCTCTTTTGGTGAGATTTGGATAAAAATTGTTGAATTTATTCATCGTTGAACTAAGTAATTTTTCATCAAATTTTAACATAACGGTAACTGAGTTTGTGTAATCTGAAACTGTGGCACCTTATACCTGATTCTTTTGAAACTTTACACAGCTGTTCTGGACACAATGATGATGTGCACCTCCCCTTTGGGCAGATTTGAGTGGAAAATGTCGACTGAATTTATGCAATGTTGAACTTAGTAATTTTTTCAGCATTTTTTAACATTTGTGTAATCTGAAACATTCACATCTCTGTCTAAATACCTCTGAAAGTTTGCACTGTTGTTTGAACACATTGATGATGTGAACCTTCCCTTTCGGCCAGTTTTTATCCCGCCACAGCGCGATGCGGGGATATGGTAATGCAGGGCGTTCGTCCGTCTGCCTTGTAAGCGCTCTAGCAAGTTTATTTCTCATTGGATTTGGATAATATTTATACAGTAGCTTTAGTTCAAGAATGCCTCAAGCGAGCTATGCGAACATTTTTGTAGGAGTTATGTCCCTTTTTTAAAATATCCTTGTAAGCACTCACAAAAATTATTTCTTATTGGATTTGGATAATATTTATACAGTAGCTTAAGTTCAAGGATGCCTCAAGCGAGTTCAAAGATGAGTTCTATTTGAATATTTTTGAAGCAGTTATGCCTTTTTTAACTTTGAAAATTGACAAAATATCTTTGTAAACACTCTAGAAAATTTATTTCTCATTTGATTTGGATACTATTTATACAGTAACTTTAGTTCAAGGATGCCTCAAGCGAGTTCGAAGATGAGTCCTATATGAACATTTTTGTAGGAGTTATGCCCCTTTTTAACTTTGAAATTTGACAAAATATCTTTGTAAGTGCTCTAGAAAATTTATTTCTCATTGGATTTTGATAATATTTACACAGTAGCTTTAGGTCTAGAATGCCTCAAGCAAGTTCGAAGATGAGTCCTGGTCAAATGATTTTTCATGAGTTATGCCCCTTTTAACTTTGAAAATTGATAAAATATCTTTGGAAGCACTCTAGCAAGTTTATTTCTCAATGGATTTAGATAATATTCATACAATAGCTTTAGTGGAAGAATACCTTAAATGAGTTTGGAAATGAGTCCTGATAAAATATTTTTGTTGGAGTTATGCCCTTTTTAACTTTGAAAATTGACAAAATATCCTTATAAGCATTCTCTCATGGGATTTGTGTTATATTTTTATAGTAGCTTTTGCTCAATGATGCCTTAAGCTAGTTCAAAGATGAGTCTTGTTCAATTATTTCTGTAGGAACTATGCCACGTTTTAACATTGAAAATTACCACAAATGTGTGGGGTTTCAAACTGCTTGAGCGGCGGGGATATTTGTCTACGTGTAGCCCTTGTGATTTAAAAAATGTCAAATTTATCTATTATTGAAATTGATATAATATCATCATGGTACTCAATTTTTGTCCAGAGATATTTCAGAGTTTATGGGCAGCTATTCTTGAATTTTTGCATTGCTTTCACATATTTTATCATAAAGATTCAAAGTATGTGTTTATTTGAAACTCGGGTATGGTTTTCACCTTTGCTGAAGTGATAATTATGGACTATATCATTTTATGCTTTGTTCAACTTTGTATATTTAATTTTTTTTTCTTTTTATGTCTTTTTCAATAATAGGGTTGAACTTAATATAATCTCAATTATACTTGCATTTGACATGTTTGAAGAATGTTTTGGTAATAAGGTAAATGAATACTTGTTTGAATTGGTAAACCTATACATGACATTCTGTTAGATTGAAAAAAGAAACGCTTTCTCAGTTGAACATGAGTGACGGTGACGCAGGTCCAGACATGTAATTGGTCTTGTTTAATCATGAAGAGCCTTATACAAGTCTTCCTATCATAAATAGAAGCGTGCTAGATTAATGTGCTAGTTTTTTAATAAATGAAATTAAAACTATGAATACTTTTATTTGTTTTCTTTAGCTATAGAGATTTGACAAGAAAAAGATTTTTTTCTATTTGATTTAACATGTTTTTCGACGAGATACTGGTATTTGAAAAACGATATCTATATGCAAAAAAGATAATCCATATATAAAGCCTTTTAACGGATAAAATCAACGGATACTGCATAAATTTTAAACCTGGAAATCACACTCCGTTAAATTTGTTGTTTTATAAGCAACAAATTTTGAAAATCTATGTAAGAATTTGTATCATTAAAATTCGGTGTTTAATCCTATATTACAATACGGACTATAAGAAATATATAATTCTGCCTGTATTGTACAAATACCAATAGAACACATACTCACCAGAACAGACACTGCCACTTCTGCTTACTGACCAAGCACCGCTATCGACAAACAAACTTGTGTTTTCTGCTGAGTAAAAAAAAATGCCTGAAAATACCTGGCATTGCCACACTGTACAAATAGTAATTTAACGCAAATGCATTAAAGATATATTCTGAAGAGCATTATTTCGATAAATTATTAACTATGAAAGGGTATGGAGTGAATGAACATGAGACACAGTCTCTACAAATAAATGATTAAACAAAGCAGTGGAACAACGCCTTTATTGTTGTTGTTCTTCTTGAAATCACCATGAGGCCTTCAACAATGAACTATGCTCATGCCTCATAGTAAGACGGCTCCATGTTAATTCTCTCCGTGGATGCGATATCTTTATATACATTATATTTAAATTGCAAATTGATCTTACAATTGCCGTCATCCCTTTTCTGACATATTGCTCAACAGAAGACATATAGCAACAACAGTGCGCTCATTGATTCAATATCAAGGAAACTTCGGCATAATAAAATCACGAAATGTGGGAATTATAACTAAGGCTCAGAGACTTAGCCTGTATCGCTCACCTGACATAATGCTGATCAGCATGATTTAGATGTTCTGCGTAGTGGCCATGTTTTTAGTCGAGTCAAAACAAAATGAGCAATCTTTGCAAAGGACTTTTTAAACATTATTCTTGTAAAGTTTGGTTTAATCTGCTGCAGTGGTTTCGGACGAAGAATTGAAAAAGATGTTAACCATAGGGTCCAATGCTAAATACAAGTTTCACGTTGGCGGCCATATTTTTTGTTTAATTTGAATAAAATGAGCAGAATTTGTAAAAGACCTTTCATACATAATTCCTGTAAAGTTTGGTTAAATATGCGCCCATGGGTTCAAAGGGGATGATGAAAATGATGTTTTCCCATAGGGTCCAATGGTAAATGTAAGTTCTGCGCTGGTGGCCATGTTTTTGTCGGATCGGAACGAAATGACCAATTTTTGAAAAGAACCAGCCATAGTCATTCCTGTTAAACAGGAGTATATGAAAATGTCTTTCCCATAGGGCCCAATGATAAATTAAAGTTCCGCGCTGGTAGCCATTTTTGTCAGTTCGGAATAGAATAAGCAATCGTTGTAAAGGACCTTCAATACATCATTCCAGTAAAGTTTGGTTAAAGTTGCTTCTGTGGTTCCACCGGAGTTGAAGAAAATGATGTTTCCCATAACGTCCAATGTTAAATATAAAATCTGCGCTGGCCTCCATGTGTTTTGTCTGACCGGAACCAAATGATCGGTCTTTGTTAAAGAATTTCCATACATCATTTATATTGGCTTTGTATTCCGGTGACTTGAAGACTTTTCATACATACTGGCCTCTCACTGATACTGTCGATGTCTACTGAAATACATGAAGACTCTTTACCAAACCCTTCGGGGAGTTTTGAGTTTGATTTTTCTTCTGTAGTGCGACAGTGTTTTACCAGCAGACTAGATTCCTTGAGCTAGCCAGTAGTTTAGCGGCGAGAACTCTTTGACCCTTCTTTCAAAATTACGTTTTGTCATATGCTTTTTCTGTTCCAAGATAGTGGTCATTGAGTTAGTAGTCTACCTATACTGGGTTTTATTCGCATGTTTATGATACTATAGGGAAACGGGATAGAGAAAGGGGAGGTTTGGGTACCCATAAACCGGTTTACCCCTACCATTGGCTTTTGCTAGTGCCGGTACCAAGTCCGGCTATCCCGAGTTCCTATCGTTATTTATGTTTGTCTCTTGTTTTAATTATTGTTTTTTCTGGTGCAGTTTGCTTGTAAATTGTGGGATGTGATTGTAGTCCCTGGCCATTGTAGGTGTTTGCTGTTATCCTGTTTTTGTAATGGTTGAATTTGCTTCATTGGTTCCAGAGCAATTGACGAAAATGATGTTTTTCCATAGGGCCAATGGCAGCCATGTTCTTGGTTGGATTGGAACCTAATGAGCAATCCATGTAAAGGACCTCCCATAAGGCATTCCTGTAAAATTTCGTTGAATTTGCTTCAGTGGTTTCAGAGTTGATAAAAGTAATGTTTTTCTCATAGGGTCCAATGTTAAATATAAATTCTGTACTGGCGGCCATGTTTTTTTTGTCGGATCGGAACGAAATGACCAGTCTTTGTAAAGGACCGTGAATACATCATTCCTGTAAAGTTTTGTTGAAATAATTTTAAGAGGAGTTAATGAAAATATAAAAAGTTAACAGACGGACGGACGACGGACACTAAGTGATGGCAATAGCTCACACTTACACTTTGGGTCAGGTGGGCTAAAAAGGTTGTCAGAATATTCTAACATTTTTAATTGCACCAAAAATATTAAATGCCAAAATTTGAAACTATGATATATATGGTGTATCCATACGAGAAATTCTATCAAGAACAAGTACACCATAATTGAAATATATAAAGAGCATACATTGTAAATATATATGTATTGGCAATCACCTGTAGTTTCTACAGCTAGCATCTTTAACAATTTTTTTCTAACTGATGGTACCTTTAAAGAAGATAGTTTTGAAAAGGTATACTATGCCGAATTTTAAATCAGTGTCACCTAATTCGTAAAAAGTTTTTTTGTTGTATAGCATTGATTGTGGAAGGAATTATATTCAACGCCTAGTCTTCAAATCAAGATACTTTTGAACCATCGATATTTCATATGTATCTCCAAATAACATCTGATTTGTCGCTCTTTGAATGTTTGTCGTTGTCACAACGTGCTTATATACATTACCAGAAGAGAAGCTTCCCAATCTGCTTATTGATCGTCTTGTTGTCACACTAACTACATCATCTCTGTCATCTATAAAACATATTAGTAACAGGATTTTTACGACAGCAATTTTATAAAATGTTTACTTATGTAAAATTATACACACATACTGGCCTCTCACTGATACTGCCGATGTCTACTGAAATATATGATGATTCTTGACCAAAACCCTTCAGGGAGTTTTGAATTTGATTTATCTTCCGTAATGCGACAGTGTTTTTACCAGCAGACTAGGCTCCTTGAGCTAGCCGGCAGTTTAGCGGCGAGCACTCCTTGACCCGTCTTTCAAAATTACGTATTGTTATTTTCTCTCCTTTCAAGATTGTGGTCATGGAGTTAGTAGTCTACCTGTATTGGGTTTTATTCGTATGTTTATTATACTATAGGGAAACGGGACAGATAAAGGGGAGGTTTGGGTACCCATAAACCGGTTTAACCCTACCGCTGCCTTTTGCTACTGCCGGTACTAAGTCCGACTGTCACGAGTTCCTATCGTTGTTTACATTTGTCTTGTTTATGTTTTTCCTGTGTAGTTCCCTGGCAGATTGTGGCATGGGACTGTAAATTTCAGCCATTGTAGATGTTTCCTGTTATCCCCTTTGTTACATATACTTACGTATCAAGGGAATATATCTCTGTAATGAATATTTAAATAACGAAGTTACTGTGAATTTAGTTTCTGCATATGCACATTTCGACAACTTTTGTCGCTTCAGTGCAGATAAAATCTTAACGTTTGGAAGACCATCACCTCAAAGATGCTTAAAACCTGATAGAGAACAAATGACTAATATGATCTAAAAACTAGCAAAATACCAAAGTTACTGTGAATTTAGGTTCTGCATATGCGCTAAATGTCAAGTCAAAATTAGCAAAGGACAGAGCTCTGCATAACGGAGATACTCCTTAGTTTTTAACAAAATTAACAAAAATTTAGATATTGCAAGGTTCCAAATTGAATCGGCTTTCGGGTCAACACCGAAATACTGACTTCTGACCTGGTATATACCCTCGGGGACTAATAGTCCACCAACAGAGGCATCAACCTAGTGGTAACAAATAACTGAATACGTTATATTTGAATACATTGTATACATTATATATGAAATCAATTTTGAAACGCTCCAAAACGTAACTGCACTTACCAAACGCTGCTGCAGAATGCCCATCCTGTATTTGACATGTACAGATGTTGGTTTGATTTGTAAAGATAGTGGCTTGATCTATTTCACTATGTTGACGTTTTTTAAAGTTCATTGTAAAATGTGTCTGAAAATTGAAAGTACATATGCATGTACATGAAACACTTTTTAAATTGTATTTTCATTGCTATTTTTCAGTCTTTCAATCATTTAGGTTTTTATTCGATTTTAAGGATAGATGCCCAAGTTAGAGATATCAATATGAATCACAGTACCTGTTCTTATTTCCTGTTTATACATATCATAAAAGACTAAGCTTTACAATTTAACTTGAAGAAACCCATAACCTTTGCAATCTGAAGATCGTGTACTCACTTTTATTTGCAACATTAAAGGTACCCTTTTCTGTCAAATATACAAAATGGCTGGCTGATGTATTACAATATCCCAGTCTACGTGTTTCAGGGCACACGTAAAGGATTAAATAAGACACCAGCCACACGGTCAACATTTCCTTTATTCAAATAGGAAAAATGAAAGGATATGGAGTGAATGTACATGTGACAAAAACGCACACGATACATAGAAAACTCCAGTTTATCAATGTTTAGATAATAAGATATATTTCATTTGCTCAAAACTCCCATAAATTTACTTCCGTTTTCCGATTTTCCCTGAAATCGTTTCCACTTAATTTGAAAAGAATTTGAAAGACAGTAGAATTCTGATAATTTTAATACATTGCTTGTCTGAACCACATAATATACGTTCTCATTTGTATTTACCCCATATCCTTTCATAGTTTATTTAAGAGTTTCTTTCTCCTGCAGTGTGAAGTTCGTAAAAAGTTTCCCCGTGAGAAAGAGGTATGCTCAATATGGGTGTACTTGTTCTTATATATATGAATAAACTATCATTTTTGTAATATTAAAACGTTATTCTGACCACTTCTTTATTGTGCACAATTTCTTGCATTTAAGTCGATGAGTCCCGTGTGGTTGTTTATATGTTATTGTTGTCTTCTGTTGGTCTTTTCTGTCGGGCAACGTATGACAGCAGTTGTAAGAACACTTTGCTAGTTAATTTAATGTTTGTTGACAATCCCGCATTCATGATTGGGAATCATGAATGTATCAATGAAGTCCGCTCAAACCGGTTTTCTTGGCCGTTTTGAACTTACTATGAAATATGAGCAAAGACCGGTTTTCTTGGCCGTTTTGAACTTACTATGAAATATGAGCAAAGCGCATAGTCGAAGGCCTCATGGTGACTTCAAGATGAAGAGCAACAATAAAAGCGTTGTTCCATTGCTAGATGTTATCATATAATTGAAGAGACTTTGTCTCATTTGCATTTACCCTATATCCTTTCAGTGTTTATTATGGAATATAATACTTGCTATACAGCATCATTAACAACGGTTATTTGTACAATACATTACTCTATTGATCAATGATCGCTGCTTTTAGTTCAATGTTTAAAGTTTTTCTCATATGACGTTTAAACTTAGCTGTGCATAGCAATACATGTTTAAGATCAAGTACATTCTGATACAATTAACTAATTTTATCATTATTCCTTTGACCAAAGAACCATGCGAGATTTGAAAATCCGCTATAAAACGAAAACATCTACTTAACTCGAAAATACCCCTTATAACGTTGTTCCTGTAACATCACATTTAAATGTGTTATTCTGAAATATAGTTATTCAACATACATGCCCAAAGTCTTTAACATATAATTCAAGTATTTCGTCAACTTCTTCCTCGCTGAATTCTTCTTTCTTCAGAGTGGATATTAAAGTCTCGACAGTTCTTGCATAAAATGTCATTGGAATTTTCCTTGCAATGCCGAGAACAGATGGAAGCAGATCGTGCCACAATTTGTCTAGTTCTTTTTCAGTTATATCTGTAGTATTTTTTACCTTAGCAAACACACTTTTTACACCTAGTACGACATTTATCCATGATCTGTCATCAGAATTTAGTCCAGAGTAAGTTCTCAAAAGTTTGTACATTATCATTAAATCCAAATCATCCAAGGAGCAATGCGTTCGAACAGAAACACGACAAATGCAGGTTTGTATAATGTATTTTTTCTGGTAAAAAATGACGTGCCCTGGTTTTGTTTTACCATTGATTTCAAACAACTTTGCAATTTCATTCGTTTCAAGGCGAGCCCTTTCCTTCTGTACTGGTATTTCCCCCAATACACAAGCACAGCATGGTACTTGTGTTTCCCACATATGATATAAGGTGTGTTTATTTGTCTTTAGAAATTTATGCAGGCTTTGGTAGTTCTTGAAAAGATTCTTTTCAGTAAAGGTTTTAACAACATCAACTGCAACTTTGTAAAATTTAACAAGTCTAAGGAATTTTCTTTCTCTTATTACTATGTCTGAAATAATAGAAGATATTTTATTTGCTCATTGACATTTATATATTATAACCTTTACGAGATAAACACACTATCTGCGTATACAGGCTTTTAAAACAAATAGAACGCATCAAGGTTAAAAGACCAACAGTGGCGGAGCCCTTGCGATATTTTCGAAACAATTTTTCCTCTGCTGAAATAATGTGTTATTGTTGCAGTAAGAAACAAAAAAATACATTCAAATTAAATTATCTTAATGGACAATTTCAGTAACGCTTACCATTTCAAAACAGCGTTAATCAAAACATTGTAAATCACATTTAAAAGATGACTGCAGGAAAGTGTCAGTAGAAATAAAACCCTGGATGGAAGCTCCTATAATATAGTCGAAATAGCTAATAATAGCATACTGGACACTTTAAGATAATTTTATATAAGATTCCACTCTCTGTTCGAAGAAAGCACCGTAGGTAGTCAAGTCACACATTGTCAGCAGCAGCAGCAGAAGAAACAATGAAAAACAACGAAAAACATAGGAAATTGTGTTGCTTGGTTAGCCTTCTGGACAATATATCATCATTATCAGCTCAAATTTAAAAATAAAATGGAAACAAAAACAGACTAAAAAAAATGCTTTTTGAATTATATAAAAATTGACCTGTATCGGTATACTGAGTTGACATGTCATGCATTATTGGTATTTTCTTTACCTCTTGGAGAATTTCGTCCAGCTCTGGAAGGAAATCAATTTATAATTGAATTAATCTAAGGTATTTTTATGCTTTACAAAGATAAATGACAATGATGAAAAATTGTTTAAGCATTCGAAAAATGATGGAAACAATTTCAAGATTTTTTGAAAAATTGATACGTAATTAAATTAATGCATTTATATTTGCCTTTCCAAATTGTTTCAATCAGTTTTTAGTTTTAAAAAAAGTTGATTTTCAGTCAAATCATCAATTAGGTAATTAAACTTGAGACTATTTTGTTTACAGTTAGTCACTTTTTGATATCTTTCAATAAAGCGGATTTAAACACACTACGTGTTTTTTTTTTTTAATTTTGATTTTATAATTTCCCCTTCTCCCTCTCTGCTTCGATATTCGTTTGCCAATGTACCATATAAAAAGAAGAAAGATCTGTGTTTATGTGAAGAAGATTCTGACATAGAGTTATTAAACCCTAGGAAAATAATCGAACAGTATAGGTTGATGGTAACCAGATGTTATATCCAACAATGAGTAATACAATTCTGAGTACCAAATATCGAAACTCGATACATTATAGTTTGTTTCAATGACTTTTTATATGCAGTCTTATGAAAGACTGACGTCTTACAGAACTGACTAGGGGGGTCTTTTTTCAAAACAGAGAAAATGCTGTCATTTTAAGGCTCTCTAACAATCATTTATACAAAAAGTGTTGTTCCCACTAGACCATACTATACAACAATGACTCGAGGCCAAGTATAGAGCATGGTGAATCTGGTGCATTCATTGATCAGAATCGTGTCAATAAGTCCCGATTTTTAAATCACAATGGTGTTTTGGGGTTATAAGATTTTTATGGTATCTTGAATAGACCTCATGATGACTTCATGATGAAGAACAACAATAAAAGCGTGGTTCCATTGCTTGGTTTAACCATGTATTTGTAGAGACTTTGTCTCATGTGCATTTACTTCATATCATTCCAATGTTAATCCAATCATTTTTCACCTGTGACAGAGTTATTTTTAATACAACCTGGGGGCTTGCTGTTCATCGGATACAGTTTTTATATGTGTAGAATACTCTGACATGACATCCTTTATGCGAAAACAACGTTGGAACAATGAAAATACGAAGAAATAATGACGTAAATCGATGAAGATCACTTGAGTCTAAAAATGAAAATGAACTTGTCCGCCAAGGTGGTCCAGAGGTAGCACAGAGGTCATTCAATCCTGACAGAAAGAGTTCCATTTTTGATGTATTCTTAAAAAGTGTATGTGTAAAATATAAAAAAAAATACTTCGACTAAGAATTTGAGTTGATGAAATGACAAAGAAGGACAAATTGTTGAAGCCATAAATTTTACTTTTTATAACTTTTGTTTGCAATGAGAAACAATTTGATTTTTGCGGATTAACATAAAGCATCTACATTGGCCGAAAAATACATTGTACAATAAGATGATAAGCTGGACATAAGAGAACTGTACTAGCTAGAAAAATACAAATCTAAGGCAAATGACAAAATTTCAAAACGATAGAAACTCTGGATACAAGCTAGAGAGAGCCTCGGGATTAAACCTGTTTATGGATACCCAAACTAACCCTTCCTATATTCCGTTTCTCTAAAATATAATAAACATATGAATAAACCCAATAAAGGTAAACTACTAATTTTAAGACAACTATTGTGAAAAAGAATAGAATGGGACAAAACGTAATTTCGAAAGATGCGTAAAAGTGTGCTCAACGCTAAACTGTTTGCTATCTCAAGGAGCCTAGTCTACTTGTAAAACATTGACGTACTACGGAAAAAAATCAAACCCAAAACTTCCCGAAGGATAAAGAAAAGAATCATAATGACCGTTTTGACATTTTATATCTTGGCAGTGCAGATAAGATAAGAAAAAATAGCTTAGAATAATTAGATACAGGGCTTTTAAACAAAACTGTTCAAGTTTCATAACTGAATTATCAATACAATGTAAATGCTGATGAAAAGTTAAAAAATAATAAATAAACATAAGGGTCTAATAATGTAAGAACCAATAACAGGAAGAGAATTAGAAAATATGAAGAACTTTTTAAAAGGAGTGATCGTTGGTTTTTCTGTTGTTTCGGAAAAAACTTCTGAATGCATTAATCAAAATGGGTCATTGCTACCCTCTGGCTTCTATTTTTGATGATGAACGATCATAAAAATCACACAGGGAACCACCAAAGAACTGTTGTGACCAAGATTGGTTCCAATTCACTCAGTGGTTCAGAGTATGTGTTATTAAAATGTATTTCCCACCGGGTAATATGTTAAACCGTTTCCCCGCTAGCGTTCATCTTGGAGAAGTAACATCATAAAAATCACAAAATCTAAAGGAGATTATCCAAGGACTATTGTGAACAAGTTTGGTTCTAATTGGCAAAGTGGTTTCATAGGAGGCCGTTGAATGAAAAACGGACGGACGACGAACGAAGGGATATCTTGTGACCATGGTGTTCATTTGTGTATGTTTATCTTCATTTTTTCTTTTTGGTGCCGTACTCATGTGATGCCTTTGTTTATTGGTGTTTCTAATGTTGCCATTGTTTTTGGATTATTCGTTGTTAAACTGGTCGTTTGGTTCTCACTTAGCTTGGAACTGACGGAAAGTTCCACATGAACAATATCTGACAGAACGCTTTTATACGACTGTCACTGTTACATCCCCTGTTTATGTTTTTCGTATTAGAGCGATTCTCTGAAAACCAATGAACACTGTATACTGCATGACTTCTAGTGTAGCTAGTGCAAAAGGGATACATAATTTACCATGACTTAAAATAGTTAAAGCAAGGTGGAACATCTAAAAGAATAGTAATTAGTTTTAGGGGTTGATTGAAAAATAATTGTACATGTATATCAGTATTTTGACTACACACATATATATATATGATTAATATTTATGATGTCAATACAATGTATACGTTATCAGAAAACAGGGATAACATAATTGCTTTACAATGTATCCTTCAATTTGACTTTTTGTAATGTACAGCTAATCGGTATTTCACGAAACATGTTTACGTAACTGTCCAAAAGTTTTAATTTGTTTTTACTTTTTGCCATGATGACCATTCAAAAGATAACGGTGTTCAAGACTGATATATAGTAAAAATTTATAGCCTGTTCTGAACTGCAGATGTTTGCCATGTCCAGGTATTTCTGTCAGATTTTGGATCCCTCATTATAGTTTGTTTTGTAGTCGGACACCTTAATTTTCCCACAATTTAACGTCATACATTTTTGAAAGCATTTTAATAAATCCTACATCATTCTCTGATAATTTCTAAATAAGTTAAGCCCATGAACAATTCAGTTTTTCTTTATAAATAATCAATCTGCTGGTGGACTGTTAGGCCCTATGGGTATTCACCAACCCAGTAGCCAGTACATTTGGGCTGGCCCGAAAACCGATTTTATTTGGAAACTTGCAATATCTAAATTAAAATAAGATATTCAAAACTGAGGAGTATTTCAATCTGACATAGCTCTACCCTAAACTTATTTAGGCTTTTCTATTTGGATTCTTTTTGTTGTCTATCAGGTCTTACACATATTTCGATTTATGGATGTCCAATTGTTTTGATTTGATCTGCATTGAAGAGACTTAAGTTGTCGAAATGGCCATATATAAAAATCAAAACAAGCCACCTTTTATATTTTTCCATTTTGCTTAAAGTACTTCTTTTTAATTTTCTAACAAAAATTACGTTTATCTAAAATCCAATAATTTTTAAATTGTATAGCCACGAAAGACCATGCTAGTGACATTGCATTGCTTTATCTTGATCTGTATCTGTATGGCAGATAGTATTGCAAAATTAATATTTTAAAAGGAAAATTTGGTTACAAAACGTCCAATATCTTCAAATGTAATGAAATGATCTTCTTTTGAAAAATACTCTATAAATACAGTGGTATTTCTTTCCTTAAAAGGCAAAGTTCATCGTATTGGAACGAAATGTTAGAAAAAAATTAAATATGCACGAAATGGATTCGAAATACATTCTTGGCAGATGATATTCCACATACTTTTATCGTAACAAATGGTTGCTCTTGGCTTCAGAGTATTATGCTGATAGAAAGAAAATGACCTACTGAGTAGATTATATAAGGATAGGTTCCATTCATTGTTGTTTTTATGGCTTTTGGTATCGCCATCATATTTTTTAAATTTGTAAATTTTGTATTTTTTAAATGTTGCATTACTATACGTATCCATGACACCAAAACCAAAATGACACTTTCATAAAACAAAATCAGAACTTACTCTGACCATGTTCACTTACTCTGACCATACGTTCACTAACTCTGACCATGTTTACTTACTCTGACCATGTTCCAATTGATGTCGTCTAATACCCTTTAGTTCTTCACTCTTTTCTAACTCCGCCTTTAATAAATTCTAAAGCAAAATATAAAGCATTTATTGCATATCAGTTTAAAATTCTGACATTTCATTGGTTTAATACTGGTCAGCTGACATGTAGAATTCTGAAAAATGAAAATCGCCGGTCCGATTTTCTGATATTGACGGGCAATATCGGCTGGAAATTGGACCGCCGTATTTGAGTTGACTCTTCTTTTATAAATAGCATTTTATCTTTTATGTAAACAACAACTGAAATAAATTTCCAATAATTTTGATCACGTACTATAACATGATTTTACAAATGTTTAAAAACTAACAATTTGAAGTTGATTCAATGAAAAACAAATTAAATAAGAGACTTGATTTTTAAAAATAAATCTTATTTTTGTTAAATAATTAAACACTTTTGAGTAACCGTGGCTTTAAATATGTCATTTTCCTTGTCTTACATATTTTATCATTTGTTTATCTTTATAATTTTCTTCTTTTTTGTTGTTGTTGTTGTTGTTGAATAAACATAAGCTCAGTATAAAATAGAACGATAAGTATTTCTTCAATACAATAAACACAATAAATGAAATTCAAGACAATATCACAATTTGGACTGCCCTCGGGTTGTGATATGGACCAGGAAACTGATTTGACCCTCGCCTTCGGCTCGGTCCATATCACAACCTTTCGGCAGTCTTAATTTTGTGATATCGCCTTTAATGTCATTAATTGTGTAAATATACGTTAATTGTACTCATTTAGTCAATGTTGCATTTGGTGCAGACTGTACAAGCCTTGGTTTTTTTCTAAAAAAAATATTTTGGAGCTGATTTTATGTGAAAAAAAATTTTGGCTGCCAAAATGATGAAAAAAAAAATTCCGAAGGAGGCTTTCTCTCCCCCAAAAATAAAGTTAATTTAAAAAAAAATATTTTGTTGATACACATGAAAAAAAAAATAAATGTTCTGTCCAGAAAAAAAAAACCATTACCCCCTTTCAGGTTAAATGGTCGGTCCCATACTACGGGTTTTGAACAATGTCCATTGCTGAAGACCTCATGGTGATTTCAAGACGAAAAACAACATTTTGCTATTTGTTTGCTTTGTCTCATGTGCAATTTACTCCATATCCTTTCATTTTTATTTCTAAAATTCTCTATTAATTCCGTGTATGCTCAAAAAGAGGTTTTTAATCTCTATTTCATGTATGTTTGAATGGGCAATATTTGTCACCGACCATTCTGATATAGGTAGATAGTGTCAGGCATACCTTTTCGTCAGGTAACCCAGTACTACTCNAATAGCATTTTATCTTTTATGTAAACAACAACTGAAATAAATTTCCAATAATTTTGATCACGTACTATAACATGATTTTACAAATGTTTAAAAACTAACAATTTGAAGTTGATTCAATGAAAAACAAATTAAATAAGAGACTTGATTTTTAAAAACAAATCTTATTTTTGTTAAATAATTAAACATTTTTGAGTAACCGTGGCTTTAAATATGTCATTTTCCTTGTCTTACATATTTTGTTATTTGTTTATCTTTATAATTTTCTTCTTTTTTGTTGTTGTTGTTGTTGAATAAACATAAGCTCAGTATAAAATAGAACGATAAGTATTTCTTCAATACAATAAACACAATGAATGAAATTCAAGACAATATCACAATTTGGACTGCCCTCGGGTTGTGATATGGACCAGGAAACTGATTTGACCCTCGCCTTCGGCTCGGTCCATATCAATTTCTTGGTCCATATCACAACCTTTCGGCAGTCTTAATTTTGTGATATCGCCTTTCAGGTTAAATGGTCGGTCCCATACTACGGGTTTTGAACAATGTCCATTGTTGAATTCAAGACGAAAAACAACATTTTACTATTTGTTTGCTTTGTCTCATGTGCAATTTACTCCATATCCTTTCATTTTTATTTCTAAAATTCTCTATTAATTCCGTGTATGCTCAAAAAGAGGTTTTTAATCTCTATTTCATGTATGTTTGAATGGGCAATATTTGTCACCGACCATTCTGATATAGGTAGATAGTGTCAGGCATACCTTTTCGTCAGGTAACCCAGTACTACTCGGATGTATTTTGGTAGATGATCAAATTATCTGAGAGTTTGCTTCTAAAAATTCAACATTTAGAATTTTATACCTGAATGACAAAGTTCGTTGTGTGCGGTTATTCTCGATTTTTTCTTTACAAAATATAGACATAATTCATTTAAGGATGTATTCTCCTGAGGTTTCAGTCTCGTTGAAATCTCGTTTATGAATTATTCTTTAATCTTACCTTAAGAGTGATTTTTTTTTTTCGATTTATATCATATAATGATATTCCCAAATGGTGTCAAAAAATTATGTTACTACAACGAGTAGTTTTCGAGAAATGAAAAATTCAATTTTGACCAAAATTGACCATTTATCTCAGTAAGAATTTAGCGTATTTTGGGGTAGGGGTAATGAAAATCATTTTTCAAGAAAGTATGCATCTTATTCCTATGTTCTCTTTTCCAAAGTTTTAAAGAAATTATTGTCCAACCATTTAAAACAAAAATTGGTGATTTTTAATAGTTTAGTTGATGGAAAATTTGAAAAATCTGGAATTTTACAGATTTTACGATGTCTTGAATTTGACCCAAAAAGCAATATTTTTGTTCAAAACTTAATTATATCAGCACGGACCTATGTTTTTTATTAGAAATATTTCTTCAGATTGATGAGATCTAACAATCTGGAAACTATGACAAAAAACTTGATGGTAGAAATCAATGTTTTTGCCAAAAATGACCAAATTTGATGAAATTTGGACAAAATCTCCAAAAATAGGGGTTTTCAACTGATGATAGCACAAAAATATGCACACGGACATATTGGTTTCTCTTCATACATGATTTTTTCATGGTCTTCGCATTTTAAAAATATAGGTTTCGAGAAAAACTTGATGCAGGAAAATTTTGACCTCTCAGGAGAATACACCCTTAATTTATCTAATGAAAGTGAAATAAGAGTCAACGCATGTTTATTACATAGGATGTTACAAAGCTTTTGGTATTTTTCAAGGACTAACAAATTTATGTTTCCATAACTTATAGTTTGTACTAACGATTTGTCCTTGTAAATGTTTGAATACTATAGAGATTTCAAAAACCTTTTCAAAATTTTCTTTGGTGCTGTTTGAGGGTTAGAGAAGTAACATGTGCTGTGGATTTTAATTGATAGAAAACGACATTAACCAATCCGCCACCAAACCGATCTCTTAAAACAATACATGTCTCATTGATAGTGTGACAGGAGTTGTTAGCGGGACAGGACATGCTTACCCTTCCGGAGCACCTGATGTCACTCTGGTTTTCATGGGAGTTCACACTATGAGTGCCTTAGTTCTTAATGTCGTCTTTCAATTTCTATGCACTGTAGCCGACTCACGTCTTTTTTTGTCTTTGTGTTTCTCTGTGGCCATTTTTGCCAAGTCTTTGGACTTCGATTTTTGTGATAATCTCTTCCCTTGTTCCTTCGGTATTCTGCTGCCGTTGTTTCACTAGCTTTTCAAGACATAACTAGATAATAAAACTCGGTAAGTTAATAAGTAATTATACCTCTGCCACAAAACAAAAACAAAAAATAAAATAAACCACTGACAAATTGATGAAATACCTTTAAAATGTCATTGTTGTCAATCTCTTGAACCATTCGAATATCCACATTTATATTCTTAAGTCCAACAAGTTCAGATTTGATATGCCTTTCGTAGCCTTCACTTATTTTAAATGCTAATGTAATGGCAGCAGCTTCAAGGTCCTTCCATTTTACTTCAAATTCAATTTCATTCATTGCACATTGCACACTATGAGCAAGATCATTTCTGTGTTTCCGTATTGTATCCAAGTCTATTGTAAATAAGGATGGGTTACATGCCTTAATGATCTGTATTATCAGTAATATGTCCAGGTCCTGACTAGTTATACCTTTAACGGCATACATTTTGCATATGCAATGTTGTTTTACTAAACTCTGTTTGCCCACTATATCATGGCCAGGCGTTGGTGGTCCATCGAACTTAAATAACGATTTCATTTGGATTTCTGAAATTTTCTCCTTTTTGTTGGGAGCTGCAAGTGAAATGCCGTTATAACATTGACAACAGGGAATGTTCGCTATCCATCGATGGAATATTGAATGCTTGAAATGATTAAGGAATTGCTCCAATTCATTCCTGTGGACTTTTGTTAGACAATCATCGAGATAGTAACGGGCAATATTGGTGCATTTACCAAAGCAGAAGTAAAACATGCGAAGAAATAATGCTAGTGGATCCATATTTTCTATAAATGATTTATAATAGACTCCGAAGTTGTGGTAATCAAAACACGAGAGACTTCATGCTAATTCATTATAAAAAAATTCCAAACGAGAAATAAAAATCAGTTATCAGAATCACTGGAACTGATGCTATTTTTTCCCTTGAAAAATTGACAGGAACGACTTAATTGACCTGACAAATATATTTAAGGGAAAGTACACCACTTCATCTGAAAAAAGTAAAAGCAGGAGATACATGAAAGTCAATTTCTGTGTCTTATTTTTGATATTGCTTAAACTAGTTGTTTGTTTGTCTGTTTTATTTTGTTTGTTTGTTTTTTCATGTTTTTGCCTCCCTTTTTTTGTGTATGTCTGTTTTTTGTTTATGTCTGCTTTTTGTTGATATCTGTTTTTGTTGTTTTCTATTTTTTTTTCGTTTTTTTTAATTTGCCCATGAGCATTGTTAGTACAGGGGTTTTCTGAAAACATATGATGAAACATTATGTCATATATAAGTATGAATGTGGGTGTTACGTTTTGCATACAAGCATATTGATCTTATAACTTCTTATAACTTCACATTTAAATAACGAGTTACACTGCGAAGATGAGTGCAACAGAAATCCTACCACTTTCATGTGGTGGAATTGTGCAATAAGCCGGTTACCAGTAACAAAGTTGATGAAATTTGGCATAAAAACATGTCATTCAAAAAATTAGAAACCTTAAGACATTTTCACTAATTTTTTTTTAATCTAGGAAAAAAAATGCAAAACTGGATAAAGATACGAAGTGATTTTACTATTTGTTTATAGACTTTCATGTAAATAAGTTTAAACAATAATACCTCAGTTTTACCTTTTTCATTCATAGCTATCCGACTGCAGTTTTTGAAAATGGAATAGCTAATATCAATTAACCTTGTTAGAAAAAGAATTCCCTTTTAACTTTCAATCTGACATATCACGAGATGAACATAGATTATTATGATAAAGTATATATATATATTTAGTTATAAGGTTTTTCCGGCTTTTTTGTGTGGCAAATGTGTATTCATGGCATTTAAGAGAAGGAAATTTAACTAGCATCTAAAACTTAAACAAAGGTCTTTCATTTCAAGTATAATTAGAATACTATACAATGGTAGAACAAAAATGAACCCCCACTTTTTTACGCAGTGGTAACAGACTTACTTTCATTCAAAAATTGAGATAAACACCAATGCTTGGACTTATTGGTTACAATAAACCAAATACTTTATAATGTTAGTTTAAAAATAGATGTGGGCTAATTTTTTGCTCGGTTGTCCAGAAAATGAAAACCATTTATAATGACCTTTCTTTTATTAAAATAAAAAATAGGGGTTCCCATGGCTTTTCTGCGTTTAATAGGTGATATTTAAAAAACCAGATTTTTCAAATCCCCACCCTAGGCATTAAAATATCACATATGATTGTCGTAGAATAACGAAAATTAAATTATAATATTTCAACTGACTATACATTATTCAGTTTTATTCCAATCGTAGATGATCTATCGCTTTAGTTGAATGAAATGTTGTGTTCAAAAGCTAGATGCGTTCCGAAGGCAATTAATCGGTTTATTGTAACCTATATGGTATTTTAATGGTTTTCAAATCCTACAAATTTTGTAATTTTAGATGTCTCTACCACTTGGTACTCTGTTCGTCTACATTTCAAAACACTGTGTTTCCGACTATATTTTTGGCGATTGTTTTGCCGAGGTGACCCTTTCTCAGAAAAACACAGAAAATAAAATGATTTTTTAGAGGCATTTTGGTACTCCTCTTCAAAGTGCAAACCAAGTCTTACTTTTTTTCCCTGAATGATTACAGCTTATGACAAGACATCTCTGTTGGTGGTTGGAATAATCAATTACGTAATAGCATGTCCATATTTGGAAGATGAAAAGAGACCTATGCCAACATGTTCCAAAAGGGCAATTTTGAAACAGACTATAACTTCAAAAAGACAAGACATAGTCATTAGTTCGCCTTCAAATAGTAAAATATCAAATATCTTAATGAAGAATATGCAGAAAGTTGTGGCTGAATGCATCAATAAAAGATAGTAGGGGGTGTTTTGTGAAAGCGGTATTTTTGCGTATTTTCGGCAAAAATTCAAAATTCAAAAATGTCATTTTTCCGGAACGAAAAATGTTTTTGGACAAATGATTTCACAAAATCTGAACTTTGATAAAAGGCGCATCAATATTTATCGCATACAGTAACATATCACAAGTGTAGCTAGAAACGTTGAAGGTTTTCGGAGCACCCCCCCTTTTTTAGGGGAAAATCTCTCTATGTCAAGAAACAGACTATAAGTGTGAAATCTCGATATTTCTGAACAGTTTGAAAGGCTGAATCGAAATTCCATATAAATATTCATACTTTTGAACCATTCAGAACTGAAATTCTTACAAAACCTGTTTCAATATATGGCATTTTAATCGGGTTTTCAAATCCTACAAATTTTGAAATTTTAGATGACTCTACCACTTGGTACTCTGTTCGTCTACATTTCAAAACACTGTCTTTCCGTCTATATTTTTGGCGATTTTTTTTTTGCCGAGGTGACCCCTTCTCAGAAAAACACAGAAAATAAAATGATTTTTTAGAGACATTATGGTACATGTACTCATCTTCAAAGTCCAAACCAAGTCTTACTTTTTTCCCCTGAATGATTACAGCTTATGACAAGGCATCTCTGTTGGTGGTTGGAATAATCAATTACGGAATAGCATGTCCATATTTGGAAGATGAAAAGAGACCTATGCCAACATGTTCCAAAAGGGTAATTTTGAAACAGACTATAACTTCAAAAAGACAAGACATAGTCATTAGTTCGCCTTCAAGTAGTAAAATATCAAATATCTTAATGAAGAATATGCAGAAAGTTGTGGCTGAATGCATCAATAAAAGATAGCAGGGGGTGTTTTGTGGAA
>MJUU01028656.1:49140-64608 GCA_002080025.1 Modiolus philippinarum
AAGGTCAAGGTCACCGAGTGCAAAATTGAAAACTTCAACAAAAACTTTAACATTGCCTGTATATTGGTCTTATGAAACTGAACAGCATTATGCAGATTTCACTAAGGTCAGGTCAAAGGTCAAGGTCACAGAGATCTAAAGGTCAAAATTTAGATTTTGCTATAGCTCATTAATTACAATTGCTAGAGGCTTGATATTCTGCATGTGAATAAATCTAATGAAGCTTAATACAAATCCACCAAGAAAATTTGGGTCAGGTCAAAGGTCAAGGCCACTGAGTGCAAAATTGAAAACTTTAACAAAAACTTTAACATTGCCTATATCTTTTCAACCAGACGTGATAGGACCTTCATATTTGGCCTGTATATTGGTGTATGAAGCTGAACAGCATTATGCAAATTTCACTGAGGTCAGGTCAAAGGTCAAGGTCACAGAGGTCAAAAGGTCAAAATCTAGATTTTGATATAGCTTTTGATCTTGATATTCTATATGTGAATAGATCTAATTAAGCTTAATACAAATTCACCAAAAAACAATTTGGGTCAGGTCAAAGGTCAAGGTCACTGAGTAAAAATTTGAAAACTTAAACATTGCCGATATTTTTCCAACCAGATGTGATAGGACCTTCATATTTGGCATGTATATTGATCATATATAGTTGAATATCATTATGCGAATTTCATTAAGGTCAGGTCAAAGGTCAAGGTCACAGAGGTCAAAATTTAGATTTTGTTTTTAGCCTCTTAAATTACATTTGCAAGAGGCTTGATATTCTATATGCGGATAGATCTAATGGAGCTTAGTACATATGTCTACTGAACCTTAATTTCTAGTGACTGCAATAGTGTTTCACAAACACATCTTGTTTTTTTCCATGTGCATTTCGTGTCCGGAGCAGAACTTTTGTACCGTAGCAACTAGGATTATCAAACTTGGTGTCTTGATGAATCATGGGAAGATGATGTGTCGCATACCAAATTAAGATCACTGTGACCTTGACTTTGACCATTGATCTTTATGATAGTAAAACCATGTGCATTTCATGCCTGGAGCAGAACTTTTGTACCGTAGCACGTAGGATTTTCAAACTTGGTGTGTGGATGCATCATGGGAAGACGATGTGTCGCGTACCAAATTTAGGTCACTGTGACCTTGACTTTGACCTTTGACCTTCATGATAGAAAAACCATGTGCATTTCGTGTCCGGAGCAGAACTTTTGTACCGTAGCACGTAGGATTTTCAAACTTGGTGTGTGGATGCATCATGGAAAGATGATGTGTCGGGTACCAAATTAAGGTCACTGTGACCTTGACTTTCACCTTTGACCTCTATGATAGTAAAACCGTGTCCGGAGCAGAATTTTTATACCATAGCACCTAGGATTATCAAACTTGGTGTGTGGATGCATTATGGGAAGACGATGTGTCGAGTACCAAAATTAGGTCTCTGTTACCATGACTTTGACCTTTGACCTTTATGATAGTGAAACTGTGTCCGGAGCTGAACTTTTGTAAAGTAGCACCTAGGATTATCAAATTTGGTGTGTGGATGCATCATGGGAAGACAATGTGTCGCGTATCAAATTTAGGTCACTGTGACCTTGACTTTGACCTTTGACCTTTATGATTGTAAAACTGTCTGTGGTGCAGAACTTTTGTACAGTAGCACCTAGGATTATCAAACTTGGTGTGTGGATGCATCATGGGAAGACAATGTGTCACGTACCAAATTTAGGTCACTGTGACCTTGACTTTGACCTTTGACCTTTATGATAGTAAAACCGTGTCCGGAGCAGAACTTTTGTACGGTGGCACCTAGGATTATCAAACTTGGGAAGACGATCTGTCGCGTACCAAATTTAGGTCACTGTGACCTTGACTTTGACCTTTGACCTTTATGATATTAAAACCGTGTCGGGAGCAGAACTTTTGTACCGTAGCACCTAGGATTATCAAACTTTGCCTATATCTTTTCAACCAGACGTGATAGGACCTTCATATTTGGCCTGTATATTGGTGTATGAAGCTGAACAGCATTATGCAAATTTCACTGAGGTCAGGTCAAAGGTCAAGGTCACAGAGGTCAAAAGGTCAAAATCTAGATTTTGATATAGCTTTTGATCTTGATATTCTATATGTGAATAGATCTAATTAAGCTTAATACAAATTCACCAAAAAAAAAATTTGGGTCAGGTCAAAGGTCAAGTATCACTGAGTAAAAATTTGAAAACTTAAACATTGCCGATATTTTTCCAACCAGATGTGATAGGACCTTCATATTTGGCATGTATATTGATCATATAAAGTTGAATATCATTATGCGAATTTCATTAAGGTCAGGTCAAAGGTCAAGGTCACAGAGGTCAAAATTTAGATTTTGCTTTTAGCTCGTAAATTACAATTGCAAGAGGCTTGATATTCTATATGCGGATAGATCTAATGGAGCTTAGTACAAATGTCTACTGAACCTTAATTTCTAGTGACTGCAATAGTGTTTCACAAACACATCTTGTTTTTTTTTTTATTTTGTTTTGTTTTTTGTTTTGTTTTTGTTTTTTGGGGGTTTTTTTGGGGTTTTTTTTGGGGTTTTTTGGTGTGTGTGTGTGGGGGGGGGTGTTAATGAGTATAACACACTTCTGTTCAGATCAGCCATTTTGACTTATGAAAACAACCCACACTAACAACAGAACTACTTTGGTACAGAACTGAAAAACATCTCTTTTTGCCGACCACCTTGACAAAGGCAAAGGTGGTCAGCAAAGCCAGCTTAAATGGAAAATACTGATTGGGCATGCAAAAATGTATTTTTTGTACTAGGATATTTAGAGGTTTTGTTGTTATGCATTGAAGTCACACACAAATAAAAGATTTGTAATAAAACTAATATTATTCTCAGCTTTGTGTGAAGAAAAATTAGGCAAAGTCACATCTCTTTTAAAAAAATTGCTTATATTTGGTTAGTTCGTTCCTTCTTGGACTACTCATATACTGATTGGGATCTGTACTGCCAAAAGGATATAAACCAACTAGAAGGTGTTCAGCATCATGCTGCCAGATTTGTTAAAAATGATTATAGTAGTAAAACTAGTGTCATAGACATGATGTAAAGTCTTGGCTGGAAACCGCCAGCAGCCCGTAGATTAAGAGAACATCTTGTAAGATCCTTAAGGACCTGGTGGCACTACCCACTGATACCTTAGATTTGAGCTATAACACTCGTGTTCAGTGTAGAAAAAATTCTTAATCTCTGAAACTAGTGACCTGTCGAACAGATCTTTTCAAAAATTCATTTGTAGCAAAAACTATAAAGGATTGGAATTCGTTACCCGAAATCTATGTAAATGCTAAACCCATTCTGGACTTTAAAAGTGTTTTTTTACTCCCCTTTGGGTCGTTGTCTCTTTGACACATTCCCCGTTTCCATTCTTTTTCCTATTTGGTAACTGCTATTCAGCTCTACTAGTCACCATCAGCGCATTCTCTTTTCCTGGAAGATTTGTACTCGGTAGTGAGGCACTTTCCAGTACCTATACAGATAAATTGATTTTTGTAAAAAAATATTGTCCTATCAGAGAGCTTAAAATACTGTAAACAAATAAAGTATCCATCCATCTGTTATATCCAAACAGTCAATCTCAAACATAAGTGGAATGGGTCCATCTTATCTTAGGTATTTGATCTCTGATATGGGAGTTAGTTTGGAAGACTTCTTGTGTTTGCATCCAAACACAATAAATACTAATATTTCTTAGTTCTCATATGTTCAGTTTGCATAGTGGCAATTATTTTTCTTTACCTAGTAGTGCTTTCACTTCAAAAATTTATTATACCCCCCCAAACGAAGTTTGGGGGTATATAGGAATCACCATGTCTGTCCGTCTGTCCGTCCCCTTTCGTGTCCGGAGCAGAACTTTTGTACCGTAGCACCTAGGATTATCAGACTTGGTGTGTGGATGCATCATGGGAAGACGATGTGTTGGGTACCAAATTTAGGTCACTGTGACCTTGACTTTGACCTTTGACCTTTATGATAGTAAAACCATGTGCATTTCATTTCCGGAGCAGAACTTTTGTACCGTAGCACCTAGGATTATCAAACTTGGTGTGTGGATGAATCATGGGAAGACGATGTGTCGCATACTAAATTTAGATCACTGTGACCTTGACTTTGACCATTGACCTTTATGATAGTAAAACCATGTGCATTTCATGCCCGGAGCAGAACTTTTGTACCGTAGCACGTAGGATTTTCAAACTTGGTGTGTGGATGCATCATGGGAAGACGATGTGTCGCGTACCAAATTTAGGTCACTGTGACCTTGACTTTGACCTTTGACCTTCATGATAGAAAAACCATGTGCATTTCGTGTCCGGAGCAGAACTTTTGTACCGTAGCACGTAGGATTTTCAAACTTGGTGTGTGGATGCATCATGGAAAGACGATGTGTCGGGTACCAAATTTAGGTCACTGTGACCTTGACTTTGACCTTTAACCTTTATGATAGTAAAACCGTGTCCGGAGCAGAACTTTTGTAAAGTAGCACCTAGGATTATCAAACTTGGAGTGTGGATGCATTATGGGAAGACGATGTGTTGAGTACCAAATTTAGGTCACTGTGACCATGACTTTGACCTTTGACCTTTATGATAGTAAAACTGTGTCCGGAGCAGAACTTTTGTAAAGTAGCACCTAGGATTATCAAACTTGGTGTGTGGATGCATCATGGGAAGACAATGTGTCGCGTACCAAATTAAGGTCTCTGTGACCTTGACTTTGACCTTTGACCTTTATGATTGTAAAACCGTGTCCGGGGCAGATCTTTGTACAGTAGCACCTAGGATTATCAAACTTGTTGTGTGGATGCATCATGGGAAGACAATGTGCCGCGTACCAAATTAAGGTCACTGTGACCTTGACTTTGACCTTTGACCTTTATGATAGTAAAACCGTGTCCGGAGCAGAACTTTTGTACGGTAGCACCTAGGATTATCGAACTTGGTGTGTGGATGCATCATGGGAAGATGATCTGTTGCATACCAAATTTAGGTCACTGTGACCTTGACTTTGACCATTGACCTTTATGATAGTAAAACCATGTGCATTTCATGCCGGGAGCAGAACTTTTGTACCGTAGCACGTAGGATTTTCAAACTTGGTGTGTGGATGCATCATGGGAAGACGATGTGTCGCGTACCAAATTTAGGTCACTGTGACCTTGACTTTGACCTTTGACCTTCATGATAGAAAAACCATGTGCATTTCGTGTCCGGAGCAGAACTTTTGTACCGTAGCACGTAGGATTTTCAAACTTGGTGTGTGGATGCATCATGGAAAGACGATGTGTTGGGTTTCAAATTTAGGTCACTGTGACCTTGACTTTGACCTTTGACCTTTATGATTGTAAAACCGTGTCCGGAGCAGAACTTTGTACAGTAGCACCTAGGATTATCAAACTTGTTGTGTGGAAGCATCATGGGAAGACAATGTGCCGCGTACCAAATTTAGGTCACTGTGACCTTGACTTTGACCTTTGACCTTTATGATAGTAAAACCGTGTCCGGAGCAGAACTTTTGTACGGTAGCACCTAGGATTATCGAACTTGGTGTGTTGATGCATCATGGGAAGACGATCTGTTGCATACCAAATTTAGGTCACTGTGACCTTGACTTTGACCTTTGACCTTTGTGATAGTAAACCGTGTCGGGAGCAGAATATTTGTACCGTAGCACCTAGGATTATCAGACTTGGTGTGTGGATGCATCATGGGAAAACGGTGTGTCGCGTAGCAAATTTAGGTCACTGTGACCTTGACTTTGACCTTTGATCTTTATGATACTAAAACAGTGTCCGGAACAGAACTTTTGTACTGTAGCACCTAGGATTATCAAACTTGGTGTGTGGATGCATTATGGGAAGACGATGTGTCGCATACCAAATTTAGGTCACTGTGACCTTGACTTTGACCTTTGACCTTTATGATAGTAAAACCGTGTCGGGAGCAGAATTTTTGTACCGTAGCACCTAGGATTATCAAACTTGGTGTGTGGATGCATCATGGGAAGATGATGTGTCGTGTACCAAATTTAGGTCACTGTGACCTTGACTTTGACCTTTGACCTTAATGATAGTAAATCCTTGCTCATTTTGTGCCGAAAGCTTAGTTAAATCAGGTTTGTATCCACCGAATTATATATTATTTAATGTATTACCCTTTAAATGAAGTACATTTACCAGATATGAACTAATTGGAATAATTTCAGTCCTGACATGCTTTATTTCTGTTAGATTTACTTTCCAATTACCACGTGGCTAAAGGTCAAATTTCAAAATGGCATGCCTTGGTACTCAAATGCAGTTGCGGGGGGTATTAGTCTGGCTTTGCCGACAGCTCTAGTTATAATTTGTCCAGTTGGAATAGAAATGATTCCTGAGAGCTTGAGTTTATACTGATTTTATCACTGATTGCCCTTTTTATGGATAATTTACCCAACACTGTCTCTCAGGGTAAAATATACTAGCATAAGGGACCAACCTTTGGTAAAACCAGTATATGTTGAAGCTCCCAGGAATTATTTCTAAATTTTATCTATTATTTAGTGCTTTGTTTTAATATGCTGCTGTTGTATTATGCTGAGTGGTAAATTTAGCCTTTTTTCAAAATTATTTTTTATTGTATAAAGAAAGAAAAGATAAACAACACAAGTTCATGTTGATTCATTCCACCCAAAAATTCCCTTCATCTCTATTCACAATATTTCCCTGCAGTATGTTAGATGCTTGAGTGAGCTTTTAGTTATGGCTTTAGGGCACTGTTAGATGTTTAAATGGGCTTTTAATTATAGCTTTTTTGCATAAAATTAATCCCTGCAGTTTGTTGGGTGTAAGGGGACTGAGACTGGACCATTATCTTATTTAAAGTTAACTATATTAGAATTACAAGAAAAACAAATGGAAACACTTAATAGTTAGCTATTAGTAGTGTTTTTGTATATAAAATTAAAAGCAACACAAAGGAAAAGTTAATTCTGTTAAAAAAAACGGAGTAGACCTGAAAACATATTTCAGCAGTCTGGCCATTATTAAAAAATTAATTAGGTGCCAGCCCCACATGCAGTTAGATACACTATGTAATTTTCCCTTTTGTCAATGAAACTAAATGATGTTTTTTGGTTTAAGTGCACCAATTCCAACCTACTATATGCAGAAACATCAGTCATGTATGTTTTATGTACATTTTGTTACAATGGTACAACCCATTTTTCTACTCTATGATTATATTAGGAAATTTTACTCTATCTTCGGAAATTTTATAAAACTAAAGAACAACTCACGAGTGCAAAGCTCTGTCCTAAGCTAAATTTGCCATTACTTTTGAGTCCCTTTTATTATTTTTTTTTCAGCCCTTTTATTTGTTTTGTTTTTGATAATGTAAATGTTTTTATTTTCTCTGCATTTAAGAGACAAAAATTGTTGAAATTGTGGCATTCACAACTAAAATTTACTATAAATTTGTTGTTTAAATAAAGTTTTATTTTTTCTATTAATACCTGTAGAATCAACAGCAGGTGCAACAGCAGCATATACCTAGTGTACGAAGAGTAAGAGCTATGTACGATTTTACACCACAACAAGCCGACGAAATCGGGTTGAAGAGGGGAGACATTATTACAATAACAGATACATCAGATGCTAATTGGTGGAAAGGTGTTTGTCATGGGAAAGAAGGCATGTTCCCAGCTACATATGTTAAAGAGGAGGATTAACGTCTACATACAATGTGATTTTTTTATCATTGAACATTCTGAATGATTATGTGTATCTCTGTGAAGCTGAAGATTGGTTTCATAAATAGTCATGAGGATATAAGGATTTTTACTGACTTGTCTTCCCAAAGAATCATTCCCAGCTTACAATCAAAGATGGACTTCATATACTAGTTTTAACATTATACCAGCTATTAAAGGCTGTTAGTATGAAATACTCATCATAGATTGATCTGATCATTGTATGTAATGTTATGGTCATTAATGAAATGTTAATTTTTTATGTGACCCCCAAAATTTTGTGGCCATATTGTGGTATGATGATGGCAATTCTACTTCTGTGGACGGCATAACTTTGGTTATAAAGGACGGATCATCAAATATTTATATGACGTTTTATGGCAATTCTTTAAGCTGAAGTATTATCTTATTCCAAACCCCTCCTGTTTGAGAATAAGGATCCAGGAAGGAGTTAAATTCATAACTTCAGTAATTGTTAATTAGATTTGGCAATTTCACAAATTTGGCTTTAGAATCTTGATTGTTCAACAGATTGGGTTTGATTGGGTTTCTTACCTTTTGTTCCTTGAAAAATTTCCAATCAACTGTACATCTTGTATGCCAATGTATTTCATGTCACATTTATAGGATAAATGGTTCCTAAGAGGGGTTAATGTCAAAAATTTCAATTTTCTTATATTTATTCTTATTTCTATGTAGTTTTAGCTCGTCTGGCTATGCTAGAGTGAGCTTTTGGTTACATGGTGCCCATCTTCTGTCCATCTTGCCTTGGTAAACTTTTCATTAATAATAATAATAATAATAATAACAATAATAAAAGCTTTATTTAAAGAGGGTTACACAGTTAGTACAAACTAATCTTCCCTGAGGCCCTCAATAACAATATTGAATACACACAAGATAATGCATACTACAATTAAAGAGTACATTGTGATATCAGATACAAAATGTTATAAAAATAAAAATTTATTCAGCTGGTACAATTTGTTTGTTGAGCAAGTAGCATTTTAGCTTATTTTTAAAAACCACAATATTCTTAGAATTTCGCACTGAGCCTGGTAGAGTGTTCCATGTAGAAGGTCCAGAAAAACTAAATGATTTTTTTAAAAAGTTCTGTTTTAGTTTTTGGTACACTTAAATCACCACTAATAGCATTTCTTAATTGATATGGATTACTCTGAGAGATGTACCTAATCTTGTCGATTAAATAAGAAGGTGCATCATCATTTAAACATTTAAAAATCAAAACGCATCTGTGATATATAATCCTGTTACCAACCAAGTGTGTTAAACAGTGGAGCAGAAGGAGCTAAAAAATCTTTATTCAAAGATCTCTTCTGAAACCACTGAGCCAAATGGAAACTAATTCCTTAGATGGTCCCTTCAAAAAATGTTACGGTATGAGTTTGCGCCCCACTTTGTACATTACAAAAAAGGGTGCACTCAACTTACAGTCCTAAGTGATAAGGTATGTCAGTTACTTGCCCAAGGTTGATGGTTCTCTCCAGGCACTCTGGCTTCCTCCACCACTAAAACTGACCGTCATGAGATAGCTGAAATACTGCTGAAAGTTAAACCCCATATCAATCAATCAAAAATGTTGTCTTGCAATTGCACGTCCATACCTCAACAAGTATGGCTGCCAGAAGGAAACATGGTTTAACATTGAACCTACTGGAAAACACATTAAAAGATCTTCTTCTCAGTAGGTACTTGTCTAATTAGAACAAAACTTTGTCACAAATAATGGTCTTTAGATGGTCCTTTCCAAATAAGGTATCAGCAGGGGTGTACCTTATACAAGATGGTTGCTAGCAGGGAGCATAGTTTAAAATTGTACCCTTTTCATTTCCTTATGGCAGTCATGGTCAAGATGAGTGATACAGGCTCTTCAGAGCCAATTGCTACAAAACCCCTTAAATTTTCTTTTGCATCAGATTTTAACTAAGAATAAGTCTTTGGATTCTTCTGGAAGTAAACTTGCCTAGTGTGTGGACTATTTGTGTTTAACCATCGCTCAGCTGAAAGGGGCTAAAGAAGCCAACATCTTTTTTTGCTCTGACACCTCATAAAGTGACGGATTAATGTGATAACCTTACAACAGCATCTGTGTCAATATCTGGTATGATAGAATGGTTGAAATTCATTCCTGCTTACTGACATGTCCCAGAGCAACTATATTAGTATGCATGAAAAGCATGAATGACACAATTAGGTATTATGGTTAAAGTCTGGGATGACAGTCTTAGGTCTAAATTTCATTCACCTTTGGGAAATTTTAGTGCCCTGCTACTTGTATTGTATGCAATTACCCCTCCTTATCATGATATATCTGTTCAAATTTCTGTTTGATAGGAGATATGTTAATAGTACAACATCATCATATTATGCAATCAGGGTAAGGATGTAGTTATAAATTAAAAACATACAATAAATTAATACTAAAATTTGTTTTTAAACCTTCACTGAGACATACATACATCTGCCAAAAAATTTGGTCTATTTTCTGACTAATTGTGAACTTCTTTGTAGAGTTTATTTCCTATAAAAACTATGGTAACTTATGTCATTAAACATGTTAAAATATACCTTTGATTGCTTGTTCATACCTTTGATTGCTTGTTCATTAAATGTCTTACATTTGGCCAAGTGCTGCCATGCTTTTGTGAAGCGAATGCATAGCATTTACCAAAAAAGTTGAAGGTCAAAGTAAAAAAAATAAAGATGAAAGGAAAATGCGGAAAATTTGTATGATTCTTACACATTTTGCTAAAGAGTTGGCAGACCTGCTTGCCCATTGAGTTATTTGTCTGACTTCAGATATCAGAATGTCTATTCAAATGTCCTGTAGATAGTCTGAAGGTAATATGTGCCAGAAAGAGGTCACTGTTATTTTAATTAGGACATTTATTTGAAATATATGCTTGCTTACAGTGGCACAGATTAAGGTTGGAAAATATTTAAAATCCCCCCCCCCTTTTAGCAGAAAGTCTGGATCTGCCACTTGTCTATTTCTTTAATTAGCAGTGTATGTAGAAAGGTGGGAGGGAAAAATAAAACTTTTTCACAAAGGCTTGTTTACTTCAAGAGTACATTCCCTAGATAAATTGGAATATATTCAAAAAAATACATTTAACATTGCAATTGTGTTAAGGGTTATGTATAGTTATGGTGATAAACGAGTAGGTATTATTTTTTACTGTATTACATGTTACAGAGTGAATTTTTATGTCTCATTTGTTTGTTGTTGGAGACTTGAAAAATAATGTATATATTGTATGTAAGTGTTTCCCTAATGATTCGTGAAGTTTTAGTCGGTTCTGACCCTTCGATAAATTTTCATTATTAACATATGTTGAATAAAGCCCCATTCTATTTCCAGCCAAATCTGTTTGGAAAGCAATTCTGGATGTTTATCAGTTATCAGGAGAGAAAAAGATTACAAAACTTTATCCTGATTATTACAATATTTTATCTACTTTTGATAGTTAAATTTCAAAATTTTAAAATGCTCAGCAAGCCTCGCAATTAAAATTAAATTATCTCTATTGTATAAAATGTGGTAATGAATGGGATCTTGTTGTGTAATCTATATTTATTTCATCTACCCTTTCCTCACCTTCGCTAGC
Organism: Modiolus philippinarum; assembly: GCA_002080025.1. Classification (NCBI taxonomy): domain Eukaryota; kingdom Metazoa; phylum Mollusca; class Bivalvia; order Mytilida; family Modiolidae; genus Modiolus; species Modiolus philippinarum. Next base: position 60,556 of record MJUU01028656.1, read on the forward strand.
CAAGGGTTACGATCAGCTCCTCTCCTCTTCAAAGAGGATAGGAGCAGATTGTAACCCTTGGCTTCCTGCATTTAACATGTTAATAACGTATTTTAGCTATATCAGTTAACACTAGGTGGCAGCACTGATTGGGATTTCAATATACACATATTTGTAACTGTTTTAAGGGGATTGACATTAGTTTGATTTCAACTGGTAATTAACTTGATAATTCCCGTTTTGCTTCCTGTTTGAAATGAAATCTCCTGCCACCTTTAACTGATATAGCTATATATAGTTATAGTCACTTTCACCCATTCATTCCTTAAGCTTTTTCTTTGTTCTCTAAGATTCATCTGCTTCCTAAGAATTCAGAATTATAATGAGCATGCAGCATGCTGAACATGCTAAATTTATGCTAAAGTATGTCATAAAGATGCTTGCTGGGACAATTGTGTATCTAAGAATAACTAAAATGTTTTAGATTTAATGTTTTGTTATGTATAGTTAATGAAAGTCATTTCTGAATAATTTTTTTTTTATATTGATAATATACATGTATTATACACAGACTTCAAAAAATATATTTGTGCTCATATGTATGTTATAAAAGAAACTGTTTTTATCTTCCTAAATGTTCGTTTCCGTGGAAGATGACTAATGGGACTGGGAGATTGATGCTTGCAATCTCATTTCTTATAGATAAATGACCAAGTATAAAAGTTCATTTTTATGTAACAACAGTACGTAACATCACAATGTCAAGAACACTCAAACATTCAAATGGAAGTGATGCTGCTCAAACAAACAAGGGTTTTTAAACGTTTTTTTTAATATTTTGTTGAAGAATTAGGTACTTGGAGTGAAAAAGTGGTTCACAATCCATAAATATTAAAATCAACATAAGTTTCAATATATGATAGCTATAATGATAGCTAGATCTCCTATTACCCAGAATCTGCCTTTCAATATAAAAACTTTAATTTATATGTTTTCTTTGAAGCAGGGTGACATTTTTTTTAATATTTGGGTAATCATTCAACCAAAATATCAGTATGGTTCATATGATTGAATTAGTAATTTTTGATAACTAGGATGAGAATTTGTTTTTTTAGCTCACCTGGCTATAGCCAGGGTGAGCTTTTGCCATCACTTGGCGTCCATCGTCTGTCATCCATCATCCGTCCGTCCATCGTTAACTTTTCATTCAAAGATCTTCTCCTCTGAAACCACTGAGCCAATTTAAACCAAATTTAGTCACAAAAGTCCTTTGGTGGTCTCCTTCAAAGATTGTGATTTTTATGACCGTTCCTCGTCCAAGATGGCCGCCAGCAGGGAACATAGTTTAACAAAGGACCCTACGGGAAATACATTCAAAGATCTTCTCCTCTGAAGCGGCTTGAACAATTTTAACCAAATTTAGTCACAATAATCCTTTGGTGGTCCCCTCCAAAGTTTGTGATTTTTATGACTGTACCTTATCCAAGATGGCCACCAGCAGGGAACAAAGTTTAACTTAGGACCCTATGGGAAATGCATTCAAAGATCTTTACCTCTGAAGCCCCTTGAATAATTTAACCAAATTTAGTCACAATAATCCTTGATTGTTCCCCTTCAAAGTTTGTGATTTTTATGAAAGTACCTCATCCAAGATGGCTGCAAACGGGGAACATAGTTTAACATAGGACCCTATGGGAAATGCATACAAAGATCTTCTCCTCTGAAGCCGCTTGAACAATTTAAACAAAATTTAGTCACAATAGTCCTTAGATGGTCCTCATGAAAGTTTGGGATTTTATGACTGTACCTCATCCAAGATGACCACCAGCTTGCAACATAGTTTTACATAGGACCCTATAGCAAATGCGTTCAAAGATCTTCTCAGAAACTGCTTGAACAATTTTTTACCAAATTAAGTCACAGTAGTCCTTGGGTGGTCCCCTTCAAATTTTGTGATTTTTATGACCATACCTCATCCAAGATGGCCGTCAGCAGAGAACATAGTTTAACATAGGACCCTATGGGAAATGCTTTCAAAGTTTCCCTATGGGAAATGCTTTCAGAGATCTTCTCCTCTGAAACTGCTTTAACAATTTTAACCAAATTTAGTTGCAATAATCCTTCAAAGTTTGTGATTTTTATGGCTGTACCTCATCCAAGATGGAGGCCAGCGGGGAACATAGTTTTACATTAGACCATATGGGGAAACGTTCAGAGATTTCTCCTTAGAAATTACCAGGACAATTGGAACCAAACTTAGCAACAATAGTCCTTGGGTGGTCCTTACAAAAAAGTTGTTTTTCAGGTTCGCCACTCATCCAAGATGGCCACCAGTGGGGAACATAGTTGAACATTGGATCCTATGGGAAAACACTCTGAGATCTTCTCATCAGAAACTACTGAGCCAATTAGAACCAAACTTGGCCACAATAATCCTTGCGTGGTCCCCTACAAAAAAAAAAAGTAAAGTTTTTTTTTAGGTTGCCGCTTATCCAAGATGGCTGCTAGAGGGAACATAGTTTAACATCGGACCCTATGGGAAAACATGTTCTGTCAGTATGGCTGTCAATGGAATTTGTTTAAGCACCAGGTTCCAGGTGAGGGATACAGGCTCTTGAGAGCCTCTTGTTTTTTAACCCTGCAAGAATCAGGTAGATTTTGTTAATTCAATGTTTTTCTTTGTCCTGCTAGAATTGGGTACAAATTATATTAATTCATTGTTTTTCTTCTACTTTTTATATACTTTGGTACAAATAATACTAACTTTGTGTGAGAGATTGTGACTAGTTTTTAAGCAATATCTGGACACCCACTGTTGTATTTTGCTTAACTTCGTCTAGATAAATAGTTTGTATGGCTATACAATAATTGTTATAGAATCACAGGTTTTATTTCATGTAGCTGCTATTATATTTTTTTTAAAATAAAGTTTAATGTATCGTTTTTGGGGTTTGAGTTTTTACTGCATTTTGCAGTTTGTTAGACATGCTAATATGAGGGTAGGCATGGATGTACTTATGATGGTTAAAGGTTTAAAAAAAGGCAGAATGGTGTTAACGGTAATATTTATACTATCATGATAAATTTGCCAGATATTTCTACAAAATATGTTTAGACAAATGACGAAATGTTTTTCTCCAAATGAGGAGAAAATCAAGTAATTTCACAAATCACACTGACATATTTATGACAATTGATGGTAAAATTTTGACCCATTTGATGCTAACGATAGCTGAAAAAAGTTGTTTGACGGCTAGCGATAAAGGGCATTCATACCATCTGATAATTTACAAAATCTAATGAATTGAAAAACTATTGCCTACATAATATTGGACCTGACGGGAAGTGGGAACAATAATCTCCTCATCAGAAAGTAATGTGGAAATTAGAACCAGCTTTGTCACAATAATCCTTGGATGGTAAAATATTTTCACATTGGCATTTTTATTCGACCGCAAAATCTTTGTGGTCGGATAATGGTATGGCGCTGTCGTCGTTGTTGTTGTCATCATATGGCGTCGTTGTCGTCTGTAGACACTTTTTTTTTTTGGTCAATAACTTTTTAAGTTAATCAAACCTTATGAAAAATTTTGACACAGTGTTTCTTGGCACAAATGGAAGGCTGGGTATACTCTTCATTTTTTTGGCCCCTCCGGTTTTTAGTTTGTCTCAACGAAGTTGAGGGGGACTATTGGAGTACCCCCGGCGTCCGGGTCCATGTCTGCGTCCGCATTTGGGTATATATCTTAGTAACTATGCAGTGTAGGGTCATCAAACTTTGCAAAGAGGTGCATCTTGGGTTAGCTCACAGCCTCCAAGAAAATTAGGTCTCTCTGACCTATATTTTCCGCTTGAGTGGCTTGCATTCAAATTTACATTTTAGTTCATATCTCAGTTACTATGCATAGTACAATAATCTAAATGTGCATGTGCATGCATCTCTAGTGGAAGGTCAGCATCCAGGCAAAATAAGGTCACTTTGACCTATATTTTCTGCTTGAGTGACTTACATTCAAGTTTACGTCCGAGTTCAGATCTCAGTCACATTCAAGTTTACGTCCGAGTTCAGATCTC
>MJUU01028656.1:71544-91502 GCA_002080025.1 Modiolus philippinarum
CATTTCGATGGGATTTTTTTCTTTTGATTCCTCTTGATATAAGCTTTCAGCATCATGTCAATGGATTGGGTGTAGCTCTAACCGTTTCTGAGCTATAGAGGGTCAAAGAGGAATCATAAGGAGTCATAAGGGCTAATTTTTATTTTCCCTAGTTTGTGTCCAGCTAATTACTTGGTCAGTCTCCTTATTGCGTCCATCTAATTATTGTGTCAAGCTCTTTCCTATGTCCATACTCACTTTAAATTACACTTTTTCAAATTTCAGTGGACGACATGCTGCGGTCGTATCATGCTGCGCTCGGCGTAGCCCTTTATTCCTATAGGGTCCAATGTTAAACCTTCAGTCTTGTTTTTGTCGGATCTGAATGAATTGAGCAATCTTTGTAAAGGACCTTTAGTACATCATTCCTGTAAGATTTTGTTGGATTTGCTTCAGTGGTTTCTTAGGAGAAGATGAAAATGTGATTTTTCCCATAGGGTCCTATGTTGAACGAAATTCCGTGTTTGTGGCCATGTTTTTAGTCGGATCGAAACGAAATGAGCAATCTTCGTGAAGGACTGTTAGTACACCATTCCTGAAAATTGGTTGAATTTGCATTATTTGTTTCTGGGGAGAAAAGGAAAATGTGATTTTTACCATAGGGTCTAATGTTAAACCTAAGTTACGCGCTGACGGCGATGTTTTTGTCGGGTGGGAATGAATTGAGTAATCTTTGTAAAGGACCTTCCATACAACATTCTTGTAAAGCTTGGATGAATTTGCTTCAGGTTTTTAGAACAAAAGAAAGTGAAAATGTGAAAAGTTTAGCGGACGGACGACTGACGCCAAGTGGTGGCAATAGCTCACACTGACCCTTTGGGTCAGGTGAGCTAAAAATGAGGAGAACCTCATTTTAAGACTTATTACTATAAGTGAAACCTCTAAAGTAAATTCATCCAAACTTTACAGGAATGTTGTATGGAAGGACTTTACAAAGACTGCTCAATTCTATCCACTAAGACAAAAACATGACCGCCAGCGCAGAACATGGTTAAAACAAGTTATTATATAAACGACGACGACAGCACCATACCATTATACGACTTCAAAAATGGGAAAATCATATTTTAATTTTTTTATACCCCCAAGCAAAGTTTGGGGGTATATAGGAATCACCCTGTCCGTCCATGTACCTTGTCAGTGCATGTTCTCCTAAACGGCTGCTTGGATTTTGATGAAATGTTACACAGTTGTAGTACACCATCTGAAAATGTGCATGAAGTAATATGGTTGCTGCCCGAAATTTTGAAGGGGAGATAATTCGTCTTTAAATATTTTCTGGAAAAAAGGGAGGCAAACTTTGTCAGCACATGTTCTGCTAAATGGCTACATGGATTTTGATGAAATGTTATACAGTTGTAGTACACCATCTGAAGATGTGCATGAAGTTTTATAGTTGGTGCCCTAAATTTTTAAGGGGAGATAATTTGTCTTTGAATATTCTGGAAAAAGGGGTGTGTGTGGACGAACCTTATCAGCGCATGTTCTCTTAAACGGCTGTTTGGATTTTAATGAAATGTTACACACTTGTGGTACACCACCTGAACATGTGCATGAAGTAATATGGTTGCTGTTTGAAATTTTGAAGGGGAGATAATTCGTATTTTAATATTTTCAGAAAAAAGGGGAGGTATATCATTTTGTCCATACTTGTATTGTGTCCACATTTGTACTGTGTCCACAACTGTATTGGGTCCACACACACACTTAAATTTACACTTGCCATATTGATTCAGGGTTCAATTAGCGGGGGGGGGGATATACCTGGCTGCCATTCGGCGACAGCTCTAGTTTCATATGAAAACACTGAAGCAAATGCAACCACACTTTACAGAAATGATGTATGGGAGGTTCACAAAGATTACCTACGTGGTTATGCTTCGACAAAAACACGGCCACAAAAGCTGAATATAGTTTAACAATGGACCCTTTGGGAAAATCATATTTACATCTTCTCTGCAACCACTGAAGAAAAATTCAACCAAACGTAACAGGAATGATGTATAGCGAGATTTTAAAAGGTAATTCATTTCAATTGGATCTGACAAAAACATGAGTTCTAGTGGATAACACAGAAAAGTTAGATCTCATTGAAAAATAAATTTGGTCATCAGCATTTGTATGGCATAGAAGCATTTTGTCAGGTGAGCGATACAGGCTAGGTCAGTGAAAATTCTAACTCGGGGTTCCAATAAAATGAACTAGGAGGTAAAAAGCGGTATAATATGTGGTTCTTTGTACCATTCTTCACTAAGTTTCTCTACCTATTGCAGCAAAACAGTAGTCACCAATTAAATATTAGTATTAAATGTTACTTTGTGTGTTTGCAGGGTGCTGTAAAAAGAGTTCGAGCGAAATATGATTTTACTGGAGGTGAGCGTGATGAAATAAATTTTAAGAAAGGGGACATTATAGAAGTAACTGGACAAGAAGATGAAAATTGGTGGATAGGAAAATGCAACAATCAAAGCGGAATATTCCCTTCAAACTATGTTGAAGAAATGTGATTAAGTGACAAATTCACTGAAATACAAAAGGATACTAGATGCACATGTGTACAAATTACTTAACAGATATGTATTTCTAAAAAAAATGTATACACAAACAGAACAAATCATTAATATACATTTATGTAGGTCAAAATTAAAGAGAAATACTTCAGGCAATACTGAAAGCATTAGCTGGAAAGCAGACATTTCTGTGATATTATACCACAGAGACCATATAAGCCACTTCTGCATACATATATACGTTAAAACAACATTAACTTGCCAGGGTGTAGCCAAAAGTTTGAGACACAGTAGTGTAGCCAAAAGTTTGGGACACAGAGGTGTAGCTTGGACCGTGACAGATGTGTAGCTATACGTTTGGGGCAATTTTTTATTCCCCCCATTTTTTTCGTCCGGAGGTAGATTGATAAAGGTTCTTACAAAATTTATAATTAGTAAGAAGGCATTTTACTGGTTTTATACTGTATCATTTCTCTATAAAATAACTCTCTGTTTTTGTGGCTTCTTTACACTTTGGTACTCACAGGTATTGAATAAAGTAATTACAAGTCCAATTGGGTGTTGCGTATCGGTAACAATCATCAACTTCTCTACAAGTTGAGATTTGTTTAGCCTTCAAATAACTCAAAATTTTTCTCATCAAACAGTAGGTTATACTGTGGATACTTAAGTGGTTTGCATTAAAAACAAATCAGAAATATCAGGTTTTCCTCTCTGACACTTTTAATAGAATCCAGGCTACCACTTTTAAATCAAATGGTTACACCATTGAAACTTTAACCTTCCAGTGTCCTCTAGTGGAACACTGCGATGGATGGATCCAGTCCTCTAAAGGGGTTCCAGAGAAATTGATAGGGGTCCAAGCTGTTTTTGCTTAAATTTTTGTATGAAATAAAATAGGGTTCCATTCCTCAAGTGTTCCAATTTGTTCACTGCGAGTAATTAAATGTAACAATGTGTTCGACTGTACTTCTTTCCGTACTGTTTATATTTGGTAGAATTTGAATGTATTAGTATATTGGTATCTCAGGAACAGCTATTTTAATCTCAGCCAAAATGAAGAACAACAATAAGAAAAAGTTGATCCTTTTCTTGTTTTACCATGTATTTGTAGAGACTTTGTCTCATGTGCATTTACTCCATATCCTTTCATTCACTATTTGGAGGAAGGCATATTAGATAAAAGTCTAGCTTTTTTTATTTCAGAAATATACAAAAGACGAGTTAAATAAAATACATGTCTGATGATTTAATACCCAATACACGCAATGTTACTATAGAAATCGTTAATAGTAAAGAAAGTATTTTTAAGAACTAATTTGTAAAGTATAAAATAAGATTTAGCATGATTCTGTCAAAAAATGTTAGGCAAACCTCATTTTTCTATAACAATCAAAACCCTTTTGGTATTAAATTTCAGCAGTATCCAGAATCCTATTAAACAATCTGTCCAGTACTAATCTGGATCATACTACAAATTCAGATGGTAGGATCAAGAATACTCCCAGTACAAATCAGGATATCTCAACATCTCGTTGTAGAAATCCAATTGGCTTAGATTCAGTGCATTCTATTTGTCCCAGTAGAAATTATAATTCCAGTTTGTACTAAGAGGATTCTGGATCCTACTGGATTCAAATCTGTACTGTAGCATGTACAAACATTAACAAACCAATTTTAATGAATACTGGTATTTAATATTTTGACAGGCTAAGTAATTTGGACATTTGTGCTAATAATTAAGAATAAGGTTTTGTCTAATGTAGAGAAATGTATCTTAAGCCAAAACCCCTAACTTGCAGCCAGGTTTGGATACGTAGGTGGGGAATGCATTTTATTTCATTAAAAAGGTGATTTTATCACAAATGTAAAAGAAGAAACTTTTTTTATAAAAAAAATTTAATTTCCACACAAACTATGACAGGATAATATTATGCGTAGCTGTGATTTGTCTGGGTGGGTAAAGTTTCGGCAAACAATATTTTATTGTAGGGCTTATCGAGACATAAGCCACTGTGTAGAAAAGTACTCGAACTTCAGTCAACCCGATTTTCACCAATATGGTACATCTTTTTTTGTTTGATATTTACTGGGGAAAATGTCTGTTCTTTCAATATAAAGAGTAAATAGTTTTTTGTGAAGATCTTGAGAAAGGAGTATTTCAGTGCTTTCATTATATGTATATATTTGTATATAGAAGTATAGTAGCAGTTGTCTCATTTGTTTGTTATTACAGACCATGTAACGCCCGTTGAACTGTATATATTAGCTGTATATTATTTTATCCATTCCTAAAGCTAAATCTTGATGTATATTTTTAATCAGATCTGGTATTCGGTGCGGAATAATACATTAGACTTTGAACGTCTTTAATCTTTTATTATAAATATTAAATGAGTTAGAGAGACTGGAGATTTCTTTTATTTAGTATAGAAGAAGAGTGTGTTATTGTCAGTAAGAATGGACACTCAAAGGGCATAAGATTTTGTTAGAAATATGACTGTAGAGGTCTTCCTTGGAAGTATTTGACTGTTCTAGCCTCCTGCATTTATGATTATAATTTTTAAAGCAGACTAAAGTGCATGTTTGATGAATGATCAAGTGCAGAATTCTACTGAAGCGTATTGATACCACATGAAGATTTTTTTTCTTCATTTGGCATTAATACCTTTCAGTAGAATGCAAAATTCAAACCAGGAAAAATATAAGCTACAGACATATAGTACTGTTAAGATTTAAGGTGTGCTGTATACTTTTGGTGTTTTTTTTTCACTACACATACTTGAACAGAAGTATTTATGTTTAACATATGTTTGGGTAATCTATGAAAGTATATCATTTAAGCTTTAGATCCGAAAGCGAGCAAAAAAAAAAGAATTTGAGGTAACTGTGTAACAGTTGTCCTTTCATTGTTATGACTTGTGACGCATCAATCATGTGTGATAATAAAAACATGGGATATCAGCCACATTGTAATGTGATGAATGTTGATGTCCAAATGTTATGTAATGTTATTGTCATATCTATATTTTTGGCCTAGTAATTTTTCATTTTTTTTAAAAGATGTTATGAAAATCCTGGTAATTGTCCTGATGCACGATAATGTGATAGGAAAACAAGATCCTTTTGACAACAGAGTCGACAGTTGATACAACAATACAACAATGATCTTTACCCGTTTCTGCTTTTTCTTACATCTTTTATATTTCATTATCGCGAGTGGTTTTGCATTTTTAAAGTTTTAAGAATTTGTAGCTATATTAAACATGTTGATGAATAGTCTTTTTAATTACATTTTTATTTTGAAATATATAAATTGCATTATTAAACTTGATGTTTTATATGATTATCATTCTGAATAAATGTGTGTGTATCATTTAACTTAGAACTTATATTCAGAAAGCATTATGGTATACTCTCCATCTGTCGATCTGTCTCCGGTCTGTTGTTTTTATACGCCTGTCTAATGACGGACGTATAATGGTATACCAATGTCCGATTGTCCGTCCGTGCGTCTGTCGATCTGTCTCCGGTCTGTTGTTTTTATACGCTCGTCTAATGACGGACGTATTATGGTATACCAATGTCCGATTGTCCGTCCGTCCGTCTGTCGATCTGTCTCCGGTCTGTTGTTTTTATACGCGCGTCTAATGACGGACGTATTATGGTATACCAATGTCCGATTCTCCGTCTATCCGTCCGTCCGTCTGTCGATCTGTCTCCGGTCTGTTGTTTTTAAGATTTGTTTGTTGATGATTTTTCTAATGTAATTTTATCATGACAAGTTTCGTAGGTCCATGGTCCGCGAAATCAGATAAATATATAAAAGACCTTTAGAGCTACGGTTCCGCAGCTAGTAGGCCTAAAGATGGCCGTCTTTTGGAAGCAAAGAAATTATGGGTTAACACGTTTAAACATTTTTCTGAAACCGTGAGGTTCAATGAAAGATGGCTTATTTGGAAACAAAGAAATTATGGATAGAAGTTTCAACAACTTTCCAAAACTGCGGACGTCCAATTAAAGATGACTCCCTTTTGGAAACAAAGAAATTATGGGAGAACACGTTTAAATATCTTTCCGAAACTTGGAGGTTTATGATTTATGGAAAAAAATTATGGAGAGAAGTTAAAACATCTTTCCGTAACTGCAAGGCTCAATGATTGTTTTTATTTGGGGAGAGGGGGGTCCAAGAAATTATGGAGAGAAGTTGAAACATCTTTCCGAAACTGTGGAGGTCAAAATAAATATGGCTAATTTTTGGGAAACAAAGAATTTATGGGAGCACACGTCTAAATAAACATCTTTCTGCAATTATAGTCGTCCAATTAAAGTTGACTGTCTTTGTAAACAAAGAAATTATGGGAAAAGACGTTTAAACCTCTTCCCGAAACTGCGAGGACTCGATTAAAGATGTCTGTCTTTAGAAGGAGAACACGTTTAACCATACATATTAAGTATTTATGAAGCCGAATTCACATTCATGGTAACAATGATCTTGTCATAGTTCTCTCAATGACTGTGTTCAGTAAGTCAGTGACAGTCTTATCGAAAAAATGACTACCAGTGGGAAATAACGATTAAAATTTAATCATCAGAGTAACGGATCTTGGAAAACTACAGAATTTTCAAATTTTAGTATGACGTTTCTCCTTGACATTTTCTTGGTCCCTAAACTTCATACGAATCTATATAAACAGAGATTTATTGCCTACCACAAAGCCTCTTTCTAAGCTTCTTGCTATCTTATTGACCACTGTCAGAGATTGACTTAAAAGTTACTATGATAAATCGGCGTCAATCAGATGTGGATACTAAAAAAATTTAAAGATCTCAACTATTGTCATATCTTTTTTTCTACTCTTTATCCTTCTTTACCTCACAATAAATTAAAAACAGAAATTTCTTATTTGATACATCGATGTTTCTGACCTTAAAATAGCAAAATACCAAGTAACTGTGAATTTATTAAATAAATTAATTAATGTGAATTAAAAGTGGAGAACACAGATACACTTATTTAGTACTAGGTAAAGACAAAACATATTTTGTAAAGAACTACACTGAGTCAAACAAGAAGTACACTGAGAATAATCAAGATGTTGGAATTTTTGATAGACAATATTTTTGTCGAACGTGGAGGCTGCATATTCAACACACAATCAGGATTCCCATGGGACCGCGCGACACTTTTAGCTGATCTTTTTCTTTTTTCGTATGAGGCCAAGTTTTTACAAGGGCTAACACAGAAAAACAAGTCCCTTAATTGCAGCTACTTTCCCTTTCTGAGCAGCAATATACTTACCTCTCAAGCCTATAGGGTGTACATAAATTCACGGTTGATTCGTTGCTGCCGAGCTTTAGTCAGGGATTTGCTCAGTCTATATCCCTCATAAATTCTATATGGCCGGCACCATGACACCATTGAAACGGTTATTTTCAGGCAGATTTCACGTCTTCATGGATTTCACATAACCAGTTTTGACTTAACTCTGGATTGACTCATGCAGACAGCCGCGAGTGGAGCTGGACATGCTTAGGTTTTCACACTGTGAGTACCTTAGTTCTGAATGGCGTCTTTTTATTTCAGTGCCTTGTGACTGACTCACCTACTTGTTTTTTTTTTTTGCTGTTGTTTTTTTTTTTTTTTTTTTTTTTTGTTGTTTTTTTTTATTCCGTTTTTGCCATGTCTATCTACTTTGATTTTTGAAACATCTATATTCCCTTGTTCCTTTGGTATTCTACTGCAGTTGTTTGGTACACATGTAAGCCCGGATTTTGATTTCGGGTTCATGGCCCTGCCCGTGTAAGCCCGGATTTTGATTTCGGGTTCATGGCCCTGCCCGTGTTGTTCATCTGTATGCGTGTCTTCATTTTTCTTTTCTGTGTGGTGCACATAAGGTGTCCTTGTTCCTTAGTGTTTCAGATGTTGCTGTTGTCCCTTGATTGTTCGTTTTTTGACTGACAGTTCGGTTCTGACTTACTTCACATCATTCTTTTAAATAAATGAATTTATGTTTTTGTTACATAAAAATCGGCTTTTATTGAATTGGCTTGAAAATTTGTTCGAAAAAATACCAGAAAGTCGCATAATGAATACCATCTACTTGTAATATACTTCGAGAAGAGACTTTAAATCAACAGACATTTAAATTGAAAAAAAATTATAGTCAAATTTCTCTCATAACAACAATAATGGCAAATGTTGAAAAAAAATCACAAATTTATTAAAAATGAAAAATTATGTTAAATAGATTTATCATTTTTGAGTCATATTTGTAGATGACACATTACTAAACTCATTCAACCAGGTCCACTGACCATTATGGAAATTTGAGGGAAAATTAACTGTATATCCTTAAAAAAGAAATACTAAGCTGACAAGCTGACATGCCTTTTTTTTTTGCACCTAGTTGAGTTAACATAAGCATGCTTAATGCAATTCTTTAAATTCTTTAAATTTCAATTTTAGGTATAAACATTGTGTTCGACTAATTTTGAAAACCATGTAATAAATGTCATAAATGGGTCATTGTTGATAACATGCTTTCTTTCGTGGTATGTAGTAAACTCTTCACCTTAACGTACATATATGGATTAAAATACAACTAAAGGAAGGATGAGCAACGATTTAAAGAATGATACTTTTGCATATAAATACATACTGTCAGTTATAGCTGCCGTCACAGCTGAAACAGGTAGGCCTGTCATGAATTTTATTTGAAATTTACTTGTGGATGTGATTATGTAATGTTCTAATTAATAACCTTCGACATCTGTCTAAAAGAAGCCGATATGAATTCAAAATGTCGAGATATACGAGCAAAGAGAATTGCGATTCCAGTGAAGAAATTCGACATGCGCGAGTTAAAGGTCATGATGGAGTTTAAAATGTCGATATACGAAATGCGAGTTAAAATGTCGATATGCGAAATGCGAGTTTTAAATAAATAACAGCTGCACAATGAGCGCATGACACACTGCTTCACTTTAAAGCAACCCGCTTTGAAATTTTGGAACTAAAATCTCCGGAGGAGTTAAATGGTAATTTTTTCGGATAGGATTATATGAATGAAATTGATTTATATCTTATGTCCCCAATTAATGTAATATCCAAATTAAGGACCAACTTTATGTCATTGATTTTAATATGGTAGCATTAAGTATAAAGTACAAGTAGTATTTCAGATTTAAAGAAATAATGAACATGAATTTACTTACTGACTTTATTTCCGTTAATCGGGCCACTAACAAGTCCTCTCCATTATTGTATGTCTGCTACTGCTTGGGCTGATTATGGTCATGGTGGAAATCAAAGTTTGTTCCTTTCTTTATAAATTGTCCTGTGCCATGTTTCTTTGGTCGTCATCTCTTTCTGTTTCTTTCTGGTGTCAATGTAATTTCTACCCTCGCATGTCTGTTGTTTCCCATTCTGAATACATGCCCTAGCCATTTCCAGCGTCTTCTCTTAATTGTGCCACTGATCTTCTACAGCTCTTCTCCTTACCGCTTCATTCCTTACTTTCTGTGGCCAATATATTTTAAAGATTTTCCGGAGGTTTATGTGTAGGAAGGTGTCTAATGTCTGTCTGCTGCTGCTGCTGTCACCTTTCAAGTTTCACTACCACAGAGGAAAACGGATACAACATTTGAGTTAAATAGTCGGAATTTAGTATGTTTTGAGATTTGTGCATTGTTCCAAATTGGATATAACTTATTATATGTTACTTTAGCTCGGCTTAAGCGTCCTCTGATATCTGATATCTTCGTTTGTTCCTCCAGTGTTGGTCAGTTCTGCCCCGATTTGTATCAATGATTCGACATCTTCTCATTTCCATCTGTGGTAGAGAAGGATGTCATGTCTTTGGATTTCGATTTTTGTAGTCATCGCTTCCCTTGTTCCTTCGGTATTCTACTGCCGTTGTGTTAGTGATTAACTGACTGTTGTTTGCGTTTAATCTCATTACCTTCATTTTTACAGTATTCATTTCAAAGCCGGTGAAATGAGCAAATTTGCTGACATCATTAAATTTCCTTTGCATTTTTTTTTGTGCTGGATAGACGCGCGATGTCATCAGCGTAGTCTATATCATCTAATTTTATGGTAAAATCTATCTTATTCCTGTGTTGTTTCCTGCTGTTGCCTTTCTCATGATCCAGTTAATATGAAAAAGAAAGGAAATGGGGTAAATGTCAAGGAGACAACATCCCATATCCAGGTTAAAACGACCCAAAACAAAGCATCTCGAGAAAGGCAGCCGTGTTTTACATTTGTTTTGATCTTAAACCAGTCAGAGATTCCATTAGCTATTGTTATTGCACACTCATTGTCTTTGTACATAATTTTTAGCTCACCTGGCTATGCCAGGGTGAGCTTTTGCCATCACTTGGCGTCCGGCGTCCGTCGTCCGTCCGTCCGTCCGGCGTAAACTTTTCATTTAAAGATCTTCTCCTCTGAAACACTGGGCCAATTGGAACCAAATTTGGTCACAATAGTCCTTGGGTGGTCCCCTTTAAAAAAGGTATCCGGCAGGTCTGTACCTCATCCAAGATGGCCGCCAGCGCGGAACACAGTTTTAACATTGGACCCTATGGGTAAACACATTCAAAGATCTTCTTCTCAGAAACTACCAGTTCAATTATAACCAAACTTAGTCACAATTGTCCTTAGATGGTCCCTTCCAAAAAAGGTATCCGGCAGGTCAGTACCTAATCCAAGATGGCCGCCAGCGGGGAACATAGTTTTAACATTGGACCCTATGGAAAAGACATTCAAAGATCTTCTTCTCAGAAACTACCAGTCCAATTATAACCAAACTTAGACACGATGGTCCTTAGATGGTCCCTTTTAAAAAAGGTATCTGACAGGTCCGTACCTAATCCAAGATGGCCGCCAGCGGGGAACATAGTTTTAACATAGGACCCTATCGAAATTACATTCAAAGATCTTCTCAGAAACTACCAGTTCAATTATAACCAAACTTAGTCACAATGGTTCTTAGATGTTCCCTTCCAAAAAGGTATCCGGCAGGTCCGTACCTCATCCAAGATGGCTGCCAGCGGGGAACATAGTTTTAACATTGGACCCTATGGGAAAGACATTCAAAGATCTTCTTCTCAGAAACTATTAGTCCAATTATAACCAAACTTAGTAACAATGTTCCTTAGATGGTCCCTTCCAAAAAAAAGGTATCCCGCAGGTCCGTACCTCATCCAAGATGGCCGCCAGCGGGGAACATAGTTTTAACATTGGACCCTATTGGAAAACACATTCAAAGATCTTCTTCTCAGAAACTACCAGCCCAATTATAACCAAACATAGTCACAATGGTTCTTAGATGGTCCCATCCAAAAAAGGTATCCGGCAGGTCCGTACCTCATCCAAGATGGCCGCCCGCGGGGAACATAATTTTAACATTGGACCGTATGGAAAAGACATTCAAAGATCTTCTTCTCGGAAATTACCAGTCCAATTATAACCAAACTTAGTCACAATGGTCCTTAGATGGTCCCATCCAAAAAGGGTATCCGGCAGGTAATCCAAGATGGCCGCCAGCGGGGAACATAGTTTTAACATTGGATCCTATGGGAAAGACATTCAAAGATCTTCTTCTCAGAAACTATCAGTCCAATTATAACCAAACTTAGTCACAATGTTCCTTAGATGGTCCCTTCCAAAAAAGGTATCCGGCAGGTCCGTACCTAATCCAAGATGGCCGCCAGCGGGGTACATAGTTTTAACATAGAACCCTATGGGAAGGACATTCAAAGATCTTCTCAGAAACTACCAGTCCAATTATAACCAAATTTAGTCACAATGGCTCTTAGATTGTACCTTCCAAAAAGGGTATCTGGCAGGTGCATCCCTCATCCAAGATGGCCACCAGCGGGAACATAGTTTTAGCATTTGGCCCTATGGAATGTATATTCAAAGATCTTCTTCTCAGAAACTACTAGTCCAATTAGAACCTCTGCCCAAATTTTAATTGTGGTCTGAATGTTTTAATTTCAGCAACATGTATTACCTTGATTATAAGGGGAACCCCTGCCCAAATTTTTTTTGAATGGTGTTCTGTTATGGGTTGTTATGGATGGTGGAGCTTTCGGTTGCCATGGAAACCAAACAAGAACACTGTAATTTTAGGAAAAAAAAAGTATTCAGTTAAATTTTGTGTTTCCTATTGGAAATGCCTTTTATTTATGTCAGCCATGGTCCAGGTGAGCGATACAGGCTCTTGAGAGTCTCTTGTTACTAAGTTTATCAACTTTTCTGGTATACCATTATACTTTTAGAAGCTTTTTCGTAATCAATAAAACATATGTAGAAATTTGAATTCCACTCTACAACCTGTTCTACTATATTGCTGAGAATGAAGATCTGATCTGTTGTGCCCCTTCCTTCTCTAAAGCCAGCTTATGTTCTCCCCTTAGATGTTTATCAATCTTTTCTGCTATTCTATGGATGATTATCTTTCCTAGGATTTTAGATATTGTAGGAATCAGTGTTATTCCCACCCAGTTTCCACAGCATTTTAGGTCTCCTTTTTCAACTCACCTGGCCTAAAAGGCCATGTGAGCTTTTGCCATCACCATGCGTCCGTCGTCTGTCGTCCGTCTGTCAACAATTTCAAAAATCTTCTCCTCTGAAACCGCTGGGCCAAATGTAATTAAACTTCACCTGAATCATCACCAGGGTATGGCTTCTCAAAATTGTGTTCGATTAGTCGGCTGGTCAAACAACATGGCCGCCATGGCTAAAAATAGAACATAGGGGTAAATTGCAGTTTTTGGCAAATAACTCGAAAACCGTTACAGATATCAAAAATCTGACATGGGGTGCCCTGCAATTTTGATGAAAATCAGAAAACCGGTCTTGGAGTTATTGCCCCTTTTCCGTAAAATTTTCAAAATTTGTGCATTTCTTATTTTTTATTTCAAAAAGTGTAACAGATAGAGGTCAGGTGTAATTGCAAAAAGGTTCAGCATATCAAGATCTACAAACCGTGAAATTTTGAAGAAAATCCAAAAACCCTTGTAGGAGTTATTGCCCTTTTTCACGGAATTTTAAAAAAATTCATATTTTTGGTCTTTATTTCCAAAACCATTGAAGATGATCGATGAAGGGTAAGTGTAAATTGATAAAATGTTTTCCATGCTGTGTTGATTTCAAAACTAGTGTTTAGAATTGTTTGTTGACCGCCATTTTCAAAATGGCTGCCAAAAAAATTCAACATTGTTCGATTTCAATGAAATTTGGTTTCCAAATAGGTATTGATGTAGCGACTTCAAAACCGGTGTTGAAAAGTGTTCGTTGACCGCCATTTTCAAAATGGCCGCCAAAAAGGCGGGAAAATTCAACATGGTCCGATTTCAATGAAATTTGGTTTCCAAAAAGGTATTGTTGTCGCAACTTCAAAACTGATGATAGAAATTATTTGTTGACCCCCATTTTCAAAATGGCCGCCAAAAAAGGCGGGAAAATTCAACATGATCCGATTTTAATGAAATTTGGTTTCCAAAAAGGTATTGATGTCGCAACTTCAAAACTGATGATAAAAATTATTTGTTGACCCCCATTTTCAAAATGGCCGCCAAAAAAGGCGGGAAAATTCAACATTGTCCAATTGCAATAAAATACAGATCGAACTACCAAAGTTTTAGGGAATGAAGTTCAACTGTATAACTTACATGTTAGCTTGATTGTGGCAACTGAAAGCCAGGTGAGCGATACAGGCTCCAGGGAGCCTCTGGTTTCTAAAATCTGTCGGTGTCTTGTCATTGTTACTCCTTGAAACACGTGTACAGCATAACGAAATTTACTGTTTTTTATGCAACTTCGGTATTTTTTGTCAGTATTTCATATTTTAGTGATTATGTGATGAATTTGTTTAGATCTGCCCCGTGCTTTTCCGTTTTTATTCTCTGACAGCTCAGTGATGATGCCTCCATATTGATGGTAGTGTTTAGATGTCATCAAGATATATATCTGCTGGGTCTAAAACCTCGTTTAAGTGCTGTTGCTATCTTGATTTTACTTTGCTGTCTTTAGTTAAGATTGCTCCATTTTTATCCTTTATATGTTCCATTTGTTTTGGTTTCTCATTGCATTCTGTGTTTGCTATATTATTGACTGCCTTCATGTTTCCTTTACTTGCTGCTGTTCAGTCCGGCTTGTTCAAACCACTGTTTCTTATTTCTTTCATACTCCTTTTTCACATCTTTGTCTTTGTTGCTATATTCTTTTTATAATTTTTCTTAGTTATTCTCTGATCTTGTTCCATCTATTTCATTTTTTAGGGTTTTCTCTCTACAACAAGTTTCCAGCTGACAGCGCTTATCCATTCTTGATTGGATTTCTTTTTTGGACCAAAGTCGTCGTTTGCTATTTCATTATGAATGGTCTGAAATTTTGTTCATGGACTATTCAAGTCCATTGGGGCACTTAATCTGTTTATTATTATCATTTGATTTTATCTGCACAGATGAGACATGAGTTGTCTAAATGGCCATGTGCAGAATGTAAATTTACAGTTACAAGCACTCGTACCTCTTTGAAGTTACGACCTTTCCTTGTACCTTGTGCAGTTTTAGCTTTAATTTGGTGACTACTAGATGGCGGCCGCTTCTTATATATGCACCTCTCATTACTCTAACATCATTTATTAATCTCTTGAATTTTACATTTATTGCCATGTAATCTATTTGATTTTTATGTTTGTTATTCGGCGAATGAACATGAATTATATGTTGTTATTATAGAGGGGGTGACACAGAGTATCTGTTCTCCTATTTCCCGAAGTGTTTTTGATATGTTTTCCCATTTCCCACATTTTTGGGGCCTCGTATCCCTATTCCCAAACTTTGTTTTTCGTTTGTTGTGTTGTCTTTTCCTATTTCCCTTAATTTTTTACCCATTGTACCTATTTCCTAAATGCGTTTCAGGTCAGCCACCCCCCCCCCTTTCCACTATCCCATTATATTTGATACGACTTCTTTATACCCAAATTTATAACCGCCCTTTCCTATATTGAATTTATATGCAAATTTTGTAATGAAACACCCGAATTTTTTTTCGTGCAAAAAATAAATTACATTTTTTGCACATATTCGTACACCAACTACGAATCAACTGTCTGATCATCACTTGACAGAAAAAAGCGATATAATTTCGCTATCATTCTACTTATGAATGACAAAATAACAATGTTTACATCTGAAACAAATTTAAGCATTCCTAATCGGTGAGGGTAAGAACCACCGCTGATAACTCCCAGTATGCATCATTTACAGTTAATTTTAGAAAGGTGGTTAGACTATGTATTCCTAGGAACTGAGAGTGCATGATTTTTATGTTTGTAACTTAAGATATACTGCGAAAAAAAATCCAGTTTGTAAAACATTTGAACACAAAAACAGGTATGGCCATTTACCCTTGAATTTATTTTCTTCAGCATACTAACTTTGCGAATTCATTAAATCTTCTCGAAAACCGCTTTAAAAGACCATTTGTTATATACACTATCAGATCAAAATATATTCAAATGCAGTTTTGTACATTTAGATAATAGTTAAAGCCACTGAATTTGCCACTTGTATGCAATTTTGACAGATTTTGACAATTTTAGTAGGTTTTTATTAAAATTCGTTGTAAAGGACATCCAGAACCAAAATAAACTAGTCGCCATTTGGAAGGGCAAATATTTATACGTTCGCAGCAAAAGAAAATAGGTTTTGGTTCTCGGTGTCCTTTGAGTAGTACCATCTTCTCAAACACTGTAAAATAGCTAAAATTGGTACAAAAGGCTATTTACAGCCACGTTCGACTGCTAATAAGCCAGAAAACGTACAAGTGTGGCATATATTAATCTTATTTCTAATAAGTACACGTACCAGAGACCACTTTAAACGATTTTCGACAATATTTGAGCATATTTTGAAAATGACCCAATATAGGGAAAAAATCACGCCTTGATGGCCATACTTCTTTAGAGAGCCGAAAAGACGCCTCTTCCTCCTCTATCGGGTCAATCAACCCAACTAAACTACCACAGGAAATGACTCAGCTCCCAGTTAAACTGGCTTGTACTGTATTTTCAAGACCAAATGTTATAACTACATGACAATAACAATGAAATTATATGGAGTAAATGCACACGAGACAGAGTCTCTACAAATACATGGTGAAACTAGAGACATATAGATACAATGTTCTTCATCTTGAAGTCATCATGAGGACTTCACCAATACGCATTGCTCATACCCCATAGTGAGTTAAAGACTGTCCCTAACACCAGTTTGAACGGAATCCATCGCTAAATGTCAAACAATGTGGATGCAGGATCATCAACTAACATAAGATTATAGATTATAGAAATTTTTAACATAAGATTATAGAAATTTTTAGTTCGCCTCAACGAAGTTGAGGAGGACTATTGGAGTACCCCCGGCGTCCTCGTCCGCGTCCGCATTTAGGTATATATCTTGGCAACTATGAAGGGTAAGGTCATCATACTTTGTGTACAGATGCATCTTGGGCTATCTCACAGCCTCCAAGAAAATTAGGTCTCTTTGACCTATATTTTCCGCTTGACTGGCTTTCATTTAATTTTAGGTCCGAGTTGATATCCTAGTAACTGTACATGGCAGGATCATCTAACCTTGCATGTGCATGCATCTTTGACGGTAGGTCAGCATCCAGGCAAAATTAGGTCACTTTGACCTGTATTTTCCGCATGATTTACTTACATTCAAGTTTACGTCCGCGTTCAGATCTAAGTAACTGTACATGGCAGGATCATCTAACCTTGCATGTGCATGCAACTTTGGCGGTAGGTCAGCATCCAGGCAAAATTAGGTCACTTTGACCTATATTTTCCGCATGATTGACTTACATTCAAGTTTATGTTCGAATTCAGGTCTCGTTTACTGTACATGGCAGGATCATTTATCCTTTGTATACATGCATTAGAGATGGTAAATGAGCACCCTGGCCAAATTGGGTTTCTGTGTCCATGTGTCATAACGAGGCGAACTTTGTAATCGTTGATTACCTGTTTCATCCATCTCTCAGGGGGCGAATATCGGTCCCATTCCAAAATCGCCCTCTTTTTTTTCCAAATTTGTATTTAAAATTCCAAATATTTGGAAAATTACTGGATTGACTGAACTTGGTTACTAGGATAAAAAAAAGCAATTTATTTTGCTTCAAACTGTGGTCAAAATGTAAAAAAAATCTATCTTCAAAACGGTGCCATCAAGTACAGACATATTATTGAACAATTTTAAGTACATTTAGGAATTTCGGTTGGTTAACTCCTTGTACCAACTTAGTTATATGTGGTGAAATCGGATATATTTTTTATTTTCAATATCAAAAGTGGCTATTGATATGCTAATTAAAATAATCTTCCCTTTGACCATATATAACTACCTTGGTACAGGGAGATAACCGACCGAGGTTTCTCAGTCGAATAAACTTAACATTTTATATGCATTTGTATATAATGACCACTACATTTGATTAAGACTGCTAGAACTTCATTACAAATAGGCGAATACAGATGGGGTTGGGGGTTGGAACGTCCTTTTTTCTTCAATTTTTGTTTTAAATTCTTGGAGAATTTAGACGAAAATTGATAATGGGTGGAAAACCTTCAAATGTAGTCTAAACTTCTTTTTGAAGGTTTGATCAGATGATTGTCCGGTGATTTTTTTTTCATGTTCCTGTAAAAACAATAAAATTGATCATTTAGCTGTATATATTTGTGTTTAATAATGCATATGTTTCTGTTTCTCTACAGTTACATATCCTTTTGATATTACGAAAACAAGATTACAGATCCAAGGAGAAACTGTTTCCAGACACCATGTAAAACGAGGAATGATAACTACACTTACAGGCATAAGTATGAAAAACTACCTTGATAAACTATGAAAATTAAATGTTTCCAGACACCATGTAAAACGAGAAATGATCACTACACTTACAGGCATAAGTATGAAGAACTACCTTGATAAACTATAAAAATTAAATGTTTCCAGACACCATGTAAAACGAGTAATGATCACTACACTTACCGGCATAAGTATGAAAAACTACCTTGATAAACTATAAAAATTAAATGTTTCCAGACACCATGTAAAACGAGGAATGATCACTACACTTATAGGCATAAGTATGAAGAACTACCTTGATAAACTATAAAATAACTAAATACCGAAGTTACTGGGAATTTACTTTCTGCATATGCGCATTTCGACAAATTATGTCTCTTCAGTGCAGATAAAATCTAAACGTTTGGAAGGCCATCAACTCAAAAATGTTTAAAAACTGATAGAGAACAAATAACCAGTGATCTAAATGTAAAGCCAAAATCAGCTAAGGACAGAGCTTTGCATGATGGAGATCCTCCTTAGTTTTCAATAAAATTTACAAAATTTTAGATATTGTAAGATTCCAAAAATAATCGGCTTTCGGTTCAGCACTGAAGTACTGACTACTGGGCTGGTGAATACCCTCGGGGACTAACAGTCCACCAGCAGTGGCATCGACCCAGTGGTAACAATTAACTAAATACCGAAGTTACTGGGAATTTACTTTCTGCATGTGCGCATTTCGACAAATTATGTCTCATCAGTACAGATAAAATCTAAACGTTTGGAAGGCCATAAACTAAAAAATGTTTAAAAACTGATAGAGAACAAATAACCAAAGTGATCTAAATGTAAAGCCAAAATCAGCTAAGGACAGAGCTTTGCATGAGGGAGATCCTCCTTAGTTTTCAATAAAATTTACAAAATTTTAGATATTGTAAGATTCCAAAAATAATCGGCTTTCGGTTCAGCACTGAAGTACTGACTACTGGGCTGGTGAATACCCTCGGGGACTAACAGTCCACCAGCAGTGGCATCGACCCAGTGGTAACAAATAACTAAATACCGAAGTTACTGGGAATTTACTTTCTGCATATGCGCATTTCGACAAATTATGTCTCATCAGTGCAGATAAAATCTAAACGTTTGGAAGGCCATACAAATGTTTCCAGACAACATGTAAAACGAGGAATGATCACTACACTTACAGGCATAAGTATGAAGAACTACCTTGCTAAACTATAAAAATTAAATGTTTCCAGACACCATATAACGAGGAATGATCACTACACTAACATGCATAAGTATGAAGAACTACCTTGATAAACTATAAAAATTTAATGTTTCCAGACACCATATAACGAGGAATGATCACTACACTAACAGGCATAAGTATGAAGAACTACCTTGATAAACTATAAAAATTAAATGTTTCCAGACACCATGTAAAACGAGGAATGATCACTACACTTACAGGCATAAGTATGAAGAACTACCTTTATAAACTGTAAAAATTAAATGTTTCCAGACACCATGTAA
>MJUU01028656.1:97795-125508 GCA_002080025.1 Modiolus philippinarum
GTTCCATATTGCTCTTATTGAATTTAGGTCTGTCAGACATGTACTTCTTGTTAACCGACTTGGAAATTTTTCAACGTTCTATAGTAAAAATTTTCGTAACACTTTTCTCAGCAACTACAAATCACAGCCACTTGAAATTTTGTTTGTGACTTCAGAATGGGGTTCAATATTGCTTTTATTCAATTCAGGTCTGTCGGACATCTACTCTCTGTTAGACAACTTATATAAATTTGTGTTTCTAACTACAACAGTGCAGGCGACACACGTCTTCCATGGAAGACTCACGATTTATATTGATGTTTCAATTGTATTTTAAGCACATGATGATAATGATGCACAGATATGTCATTTTGCTGATCTTTTGATGCATTTTCTCATGTTTTTAAGGAAGGCATCTCTAGGAGGCTTAGTAGCGGGAGCTTTAGGACAATTTTTCGCAAGTCCTACAGATCTCGTTAAAGTACAAATGCAGATGGAGGGCAGACGACAACTGGAAGGAAAACCACTTAGGTAAAATAATGACAATTAATTATCATTTTAACCCGCCAGACCAAAAGGCTCATGTGAGCTGTTGCTATAACTTGGCGTAAGCCGTTCGTTATGTTTAAAAAAAAGAATTGCAATTTTAACTAAAACCTTACAGGAGTGATTCATCTAAGGTTCTGTACAGATATATCTATCTGTATTGATCCAATAAAAACATGCTCCATCTTCACAGCTGCCGGGGGCGTCCCCAGGTGTTGAATATGGGAATGCCATGTCTGAGACAAAGTGAACCATCATGAACTGAATATTAGTTATAAAATGACAAGTACTACACAAATATGATAATTTTGTTAAACATTCCTTTCAACACAGCTCTTTTTTTCCAGCAATGGTGATCTGAGTCAGATAACCCCAGCAATCTCACCCCAGTTTGAACAAAGGATATTTTATCTTTTATTTTAATCTATCTAGGCCAGATTTTGAGAACTGTTCAGTTTTTCGGACTTTGTAAAATTTCATGTTTTAATATCAAGATTTTAAAACATTGAAAAATAACATAGTCCAGAGTGGGATTCGATCCAGGGTCGATTCATTTACTCGACTGCTGCCTAACACCTTAACATTGGCTGAAAAGGTTAAAATCGAAGAACTATATATATACAAAAATTCAAAGGTCTCTTCGAGGGGAATACTTGTAACCATGTCTTTGCAAATAATGAATTCTCATAAATTTTTTGGAACCTTACAATATCTAATTTTTTTGTGAAAACTAAGGAGTATCTCCCTCATGCAAAGCTCTGTCCTCAACTGATTTTGGCTTTACATTTAGATCATATTGGTTATTTGTTCTCTATCAGTTTTTAAACATTGTTGTTTTTATGGTCATCCAAACGTGTAGATTTTATCTGCACTGAAGAGACATAAGTTGTCGAAATGCACATATGCAGTAACAAAATTCACAGTAACCTCGGTATTTAGTTTTTCTTTACCATCTTGCCATTTCTGTCATAAGTCATTTATATAGTCCGCGAGGGTATTCACCAACCAAGTAGTCAGTACTTCGGTGCTGACCCGAAAACTGATTGTACTGAAACTTGCAATATCTAAATTTTCCAAAATTTTGTTTAAAACTAAGGAGTATCTCCCTCATGCATACCTCTGTCCTTAGCTGGATTTTGGCTTTTTTATTTAGATCCTTTTGGTTATTTGTTCTCTATCAGCTGTAATATGTTTTTCGGTTAATGGATTTCCAAGTGTTTTGGTATGATCTGCACTGATGAGACATTAATTGTCGAAATGCGCATATGAAGAAAATAAATTTACAGTAACTTGGGTATTTTGTTATTCATACCATGGCTAGTCATAATCGTTTATTTGAACAAGAGTCATAAAAGTGTCCGTTTCTTTAAATTTGTTAACTTTCAAGAGTCATGGTAATATAGAGTCAAAGACCAATGCATGTATTTTATGTAAATATATTATATACTTACCTATAACATATATTACATGTACTATTTACCTGTGTGAAATATGCGCCCATTTAAATAATTTACCTGCTCCCAAATCAAATACCCCTACTTTTTATGTATTATTCTCCCAAATTAAATGTGCCCGGTCTTCCATTTGCAAGGAAAATGAAAATGAATGTACCAATATTTATTCAGCAACGTGAATGACATATTTTTAAAGTTTCCTATGTATCGTGTGCGTTTTTGTCACATGTACATTCACTCCATATCCTTTCATTTTTTTCTTATGTCTCCTGTTAGTGTCTGAAATATATAGTTTTGTGATTAAATGATTATTTCCTTATCATATTCTAGTAAGTCATTGGCTTGTCCTTGTCTTCTTATAAAATTTTAGTTTCTTAATATTTGGCTTATTGGATGTGGTTTGTTTCCATTGATTTATTCACTTTTTTTCCTTTTTGGGGCCATTTAGGGCTTGCTATATAGTTTGAGATTCCTCACTGTGTTGAAGACCGTACGGTGAACCTTAGATGCTTTGTTTTGAGTCGTTTTAACCTGGATACGGGATGTTGTCTCCTTGACATTTACCCAATTTCCTTTCTTTTTCATATTATTTAGAAAGCAAACAAAGACATTTCTAGGATGTTTGTAAAGTAAATAAGGACCGAATTGTCAGTCCAAGAATAATAGCCCATAGAAAATAACAACATCGGAAACACACACGGACAAAGAGAGGGCATTAGTACGACACACAAAAGAAAAATAGGGACATGTATACTATTGGACAACACGGACCAAATAAAAAGCAATGGTTAGATGCATCGGTAAAGTAAGCATCCCCCGTTTCTTATAAAAAACCCACCATTTTGAACATGGGGAGAAGAACAAACGTAAATAGAAGCATTTGTAGGTGAGATATGCATACTTAAACTAATTTCTATAGTAATTTGTGAAAGTATGTATTTTCGGTATTGTTTTTCTTTTGATTATGACATAACAATTACAGTAAGATATTCTACATTACTGTTGCATAAGGACAGAAATACTATTACATCAAAGTATTGAATTACAAAACAGGATAACAGTAAACACCTAACAATAGCCGGAAACTACAATCACAGGTCACTATTCACAAGCGAACTGCACAAGAAAAACAATAATGAAGACAAGAGACAAACATAAATACTGATAGGAACTCGGGAAAGCCGGACTTGGTACCGGCACGAGCAAAAGCCAGTGGTAGGGTTAAACCAAACCTCCCCTTTCTCTATCCCGTTTCCCTATAGTATGATAAACAAACGAATAAAACTTATACAGGTAGACTACCAACTCTATGACCACTATCTCGGAAAAGAAAAGCATATGACAAAACGTAATTTAAAAAGATGGGTCAAAGAGTGCTTGCCGCAAAACTGCTGGCTAGTTCAAGGAACCTAGTCTGCTGGTAAAAACACTGTCGGACTACGGAAGAAAAAAAATCAAAAAAGTGTTTAGTAAAGGGTCATCATGTATTTCAGCAGACATCGGCAGTATCAGTGAGAGGTCAGTTTATGTGTAAATCTTCAGGTCACTGGAATCCAAAGCCAGTTTAACGGATTTGTTTAGAATATACCGTCGATATCCACTATTACGTAAAGAATGTAAGTTACGTCCCAGTTTTTCTGGATTCTTTATCAGTTTCTGACATTTTTATCAACATTTCCATAAAATTGAGGATGAGAAATACCCTTTGTCATTAGTTGTTTGCGAGTCACGTCATATCTAGATATCAAATGTTCATATCTTCTATAAAACCTCTTAAAAGTGTTTAATAATTTATGAAATCTGTAATCTTGTTGTAATATTTTGGATGTGAGAATAAGGTTACGCTCATTAAAATCGTCAAGGGTTGGACAAACGCGAGCGAATCGTACAAGTTGAGATATATAAACCCCATAGGATGGAGCTAGGGGAACGTCGCCATCAAGAAAGGGGAAATTAATAATAGTGAAATCAAAATCATCCCTTTTATCATAAATTTTAGTTTTTATTTTACCAGAATCAATGATGATACTTAGATCCAGAAAAGGGCAGTATTAAGAATCAATATTTACTTGATTAAGATTTAGTTGTTGTAGGTAAATGATATCTTGGGATTGTAACTAGTAAGGATATCGTCAATGTACCTGCTATTATTATTGAAAATGGAAATAAGTTCATCTCTACTGATACAGTTCCATTTTGTAGTTTTTCCATGAAGTCCCGTTCGTAACAGAACAGAAAAAAGATTTGCAATGAGAGGTACACAATTAGTACCCATGGGGATTCCAATGAAACTGGTCTTTTTATAGATTGTAATTTATATAAAACTTCAATAGAATTTTTTACACTCCAAATTAATTTACACCAGAGTTTTGATCAGTTTTTTCACAATATTTCATTACTAACTCCTTTATATAAGCAAGTGCACTGGTTAAATTGATAGGCAAATTTGTGGTAGAACAATTACTCGACGCCGAAATAAACCGATTTTTGTAATGATTTTTGTGAACTTTAGGAATCCATTACATAGTAGGTAAGGTGTTATCTTCAGGTGGAACTTTTAGCGTTTCTGTATCTTTGTAATGTTGTTTGGTGAGCGTCTTCTCGTCACAATTTTTACGTTTAAAAGTGCTTGACTTGGCCAATTCGTTTTGTTGGACATAGATATAGTATTTTTTTTTCAGATGATAGCAACGTTGTTTGAAGCTTTGTCGACAGGTGCAAACACATTTTTCTTACCAAGTTCCTTCAGTTTAGACTTAATTCTTTTGACAGACAGCTTTGGAGGAGACTCAAAATAATTATCTTTATAGAAATTAATTCCGTTGGTGACTTTACTTAATGATTTTATCTTTAAACATATAAGAGCATGTTTGTCTGCACTTTCTCGTTTACACCATTTTATAGAATAGTTGTTTACCGAGTCTTTAATAATGTCAAAACAAGCTTGCCAGTTTATTTTCGAAGGTGGGCCATATTTAGACCCTTTTCTAAAGAATCGTCGGACTATTTTATCTACACTAATGCAATAATGAAGTACTAATACAATAAGAACAGAATCACCAAGATATATAACCAAAGAAAATTGGGTAAATGATAACATTAGTAAACTGTATGATATAAAGGGTGTATGGCAGATTGCTTTGCAAAACATTATTATACTGATGACATTTATTTTTAAGGGTTAGGACGACATCGCATGCTTTCCATACCCTATTCAAAGATGGTGGCATAAGAAGTCTTTACAGAGGAGTTATACCAAATGTCCAACGTGCAGCATTGGTAAATATGGGAGGTATTGTCATAAAGATTTATTTTTACCATATAGAAAACATTCTGTTGAGTTTTTTTTTATAGAACGCTTTCCCAAAAAGCCATTGGTCAGTTTAAAAGTTTATGCATTGCTTAATTTTGAAAAACAAAACATACACCATTTAAAACGGTAGCTTCATAAAAGTCAACCAGTTTATGATGACAGTCATAAATTATGCTTAGAGTTGTATTCCGTTTTGGTATTTTTTATCCCTGATTTCACAGCATGTGTTCAAAATTTAACTTCTGCTTAGAAATCCTGATATTTACAACTAACTAAACAAGATAAAGAATTCAAATACGAACAAATGACTAAATACCAAAGCTGCTGTGAATTTAATTTCTGCATATGCGCATTTCGACAACTTATGTCTCTTCAGTGCAGATAAAATCTAAACGTTTGGAAGACCAAAAACTCAAAGATGATTTAAAAACTGAAAGAGAACAAATAACCATTATGATCTAAATGTTTAGCCAAAATCAGCTAAGGACAGGGCTTTGCATAAGGGAGATACTCCTTAATTTCCACAAAATTCACAAAATTTTACGTATTGTAAGGTTCCAGATAAAATTGGCTTTCGGGTCAACACCGAAATACTGACTACTGGGCTGCAGAATACCCTAGGGGACTTACAGTCCACCAGCAGTGGCATCGACCCAGTGGCAACAAATGACTAAATACCGAAGTTGCTGTGGATTTAATTTCTACATATGCTTATCACATGAAATAGGGTTTGAGAAGTAAGCATTATGCCAGTAATTACATATGACGCTTTACTTCTCAAAACCGGTACCACAAACTACAGTGGACACAAAAACAATTTGACTCAAGGAATCATCAATCAAAGTAGCAACGAAATATTAGTTCTATAGAGATCATCTCTAGTTTGAAAGCGTACTTTTAAAATAACATGTGAAAAAGAACAAATTTAAGAGTCCACTTCAGTTTAATCGATTTTCCAACATGGATTGCTCAATCCTTATACAAAACAACAAATAACACTTGTAAGCCGGAACAACAATAGATTTCTATGCATTTTAACATCGATAAGATATGTCATGTATCTTCCTATAAATGAAACTGTGTCCGCATTGTCACGGATGTTTCTAAGTAGATGATCTTGATGTTTCTCACGATCTAAATGAGATATCAATTTATAAAAAATGATTGACATTGTAATTTATGATTTTCTAAAAAATTGTATTATATATTTATTTGCAATTTAACAACTATAAACGAAAATAACGTTATTCAACAAATAAATTTCCAAATAAATACCAAAGCAACAACAAAAATTTCCAGATTTCATGGCAATATAAGTATAACATTAAGACAGAGAACTTAATACATCGGCAAACGAATACCGAAGCAAGAACGAGGAAAGGGGAAATTGTAAAATCATAAATCCAAAATCACGGCAAT
Organism: Modiolus philippinarum; assembly: GCA_002080025.1. NCBI lineage: Eukaryota > Metazoa > Mollusca > Bivalvia > Mytilida > Modiolidae > Modiolus > Modiolus philippinarum. The sequence continues at coordinate 104,507 of MJUU01028656.1, forward strand.
TCACATCCAATTGAGACAGTGTGACAAAGACAAAACAAATAAACAAAAATGAACAAGAACGACACACAACTAAAGCACTAGCAGTGTGAATCCCTATAAAAACTGAGGTATCATCAGGTGCTCCGGAAGGGTAGGCATGATCTGCTCCATGCGTGGCATCCGTCACACTGCCAGTGAAAAGTCCGGTTTTGTCACAGTCGGTGTTAGTCAGTCCGGTAACAAACTCTGGATCTACCCAAAAATATCTGTTCTCATTTGTGAAATAGGAACATTGTAACAGTCTGTCAAATCGTGGTGACGACCGTAAAACTTCTGTAGTGACAATTGCAACAGTGACCGAAGATACCCTTGATGTATAAGTTTTTGAGACAGTAATTCCGCTCTGTTGACAAAATCGGTGTACAAACTACAGGCACGGCAATAGCGTAAATGACGAATACGAAGCAAACGAATCATACTATAAAAACCACAAAAATAAAGCGCAAACAGTGTGAGCTATAAAAATAGTAGTGGCATCGGGTGCTCTGGAAGGTAAACATGACCTGCTCTACATGTGATACCCGTCACACAGTTAGTAAAATATATGGTGTTAAAAGATCTATGATTAATGTCATTTTCAAGCCCTTGGAAAAAATCAATTAAAATAAATGATACGTATTACTTCTCTACCTCTCAAACAGTGCCAAGGAGAAAGTTTGGTTAACATTTTTTAAACTCTTCAGTATTTTAGAAAGTCGTCTAACAAGATAGTATGTTAGAGTTTCGCGAACACCTTGCGATTCCAAAAACAACTCGCAATGAAAACCCCAAGTTTTTAAGGCATGTCGTAAATCATTCTGCAAATTCCTTGCTTTCTCGCTATTCATGAAAATCACAATTTCCTTTCTTTACTTTTTAATAGGATATCACATTTACTTATCAATTGAGGGAACCCACAATTCAGTATCTCGCAATTCGGGTCTCGCAAAGTTCCCGGTTGTGTTTAAAATAACATTTGCTCTCATTGTGTATTTTTTCCTTACAGAACTAATGGCATATGATACCACAAAACATACGTTAATTAGAAATACACCTCTACAGGACAACTATATAACTCACACATTAGCTAGGTATGTAAACCTTCAATATAAACGGCACATACCTTAACCTAAGACTTCCATTTTAATATTTTGACTATTTTGAAATACTATAGAACCTTCTGTCTAGAGTTTCCAAACCCCTTTTGCACACCCAAGCGAAAAGTCAGTGTGAGTTACTGCTATTACTTATTGGCGTCCATCGTCGCTCATTGTCGAAAACTTTTCATCGAAAATCTACATAACAGATTAAATTGAACCTTAAATATTTGTTTAGCATTGTCCTCTGTATAGTTTATCTCTAAATAACATTCACAAAAAGTCTTTATCTTGGCCATTTACTACTAGCACTAGGGTCGAATTCGTGTGTATGGAACTCGAGTTTGTATTCGAGTTTCAAGTGAAAACAGCCTTACAGAAAATGTGACAGTTCCGTTATATGGAGCCCGACAATTTGATTTCGAAGCATCTGATGTCACTCTAGGTTTTTATGCGAGTTTACTTTGCCTTAGTTTTGAGCACTGTAGTTTATTATTTTCTTTTTTTTTAATTATGTAGTTTTTGCATTTTTCCGTTTTGCCGTTTTCATTTACTACTCATGCGTCTTTGATGGACATTTTCAAGACACGGAACGTAATATAACAGTAAACGGACCAACACAAACCAAGTGATCAACCATCATTTGAATAAACATACTGTTTACATACTGTAAAGATGAAAAATTTCGCGACAGTTTTATTTTCGCTATTCTTGCAGAAAGGAATATAGCGCTAACATAGAATTTTCGCAAATATTTCGATGTAATTTGTTGATGAAGGAGATTGACCGACATCCGTTAATAAATCAAGACTGTGTAAAAAAAAATTCATTTTGTGAACGGCGCAAAATTTCCCGGTTTACAGTATATGACAAAATACTTCCCTTAGAGTATTTCGACAATGAAGGTCAAATCATCCTTATGATATAATAGAAGTAGAGTATATATGGTTCTATTGTTTTTTACAAAGGAGCGTCAGGTTAAGGCGTGATCTGTAGCGTGACAGTATTTTACCTGCAGACTAGGCTCCTTGAGTTAGCTAGAAATTTAGTGGCGAGCAATCCTGGACACATCGTTCAAAATTACATGACTTCCCAATTGTGAACTTTCCCTTTCTCAGCAGCAATATACATACCTCCCCAGCATATAGAGTGTATATTTCACAATTAATTCGTTACTGTAGAGCTTGTAATTCATACAGTGACTTTGTATAAAGATCAAAAGTGCTGTCACAAAAATTGCTGAGTCAGGGCTATGCTCAGCCGTCGTTACTTTCGTCCCTTCAGAAATTAGATGACCGTCACCACGACATCATATATAGATATGAAATGTCGGTGTCACAAATGAAACTGACATTTTCAGTTAGATTACGTCTTCCCGGGATTTGACATTATGGATTCTGATTTTACCCTGGATTGACCCACTGACAGTGTGACGGGTGCTGTATACAGAGCAGGACATGCTTACCCTTCCGGAACACCTAATGTCACCCTTGCTTTTTTGGGGTTCACACTGTCAGTGCTTTAGCTTTTTTTATGTCTTGTATATCAAACTGCTGAATTTTAGTTTTGTCTTCGTTAGTGATATATGTAGTATCTGTAGTATCAATATGTCCTTGTTATTGTCTGAATACTAAAGAAATTTTCAGAAGCTTTCCAAATTTTTACCTTGGTATTGTTTGAGGGTTAGAAATGGAATTTTATCGGTTTTGTCTACGGGTTCGAAAATGACATAAACCGATCAGCTACCACACATATATTTCAAACCCAAAAATGCCTCACTGACTGTGTGATGGGTGTTGTGTGCAGGGTAGGACATGCTTACCCTTCCGGAGCACTTGATGTCACTCTTTAAGAGTTCACATTGTCAGTGCTTTAGCTTTTATTGTTGTATTTGAAGTGTTTGCGTTTTGTGTTTTTGTAGAGTCTTTAGTCTTCCGCCTTCTGGTGTTCTTACTTTTGCCTTAACTCTGGACTTTGATTTATGTAATCTTGTTCTTTGTTCCTTGGGTATTCTACTGCCGTTGTTTTGTCCCTTTTCTTTTTCAAAATTTTGGTCCTGGAGTTAGTAGTCTACCTCTATTGGGTTTAATTCGTATGTTTATTACACTATAGGCAAATAGGGCATAGAAAGGGGAATTTATATAATCATTAATGACTCCTTTCATTCCATTTTGGACGTACAGTGCCTATCGGAAGCATTTTTTTAATATAATGTATCACAAATATAATAGAATCATTTAATCACTCCTGCTGGTTTATTCTAGATGCACCCGGCATCAATTAGAAGTTTCTATGGTTCATGGTAAATGGGGGTAATTACAAAATTACCGAAGCAACAAAAGGAGTGTTTGTCTCTCGCACAGTCGTATTTGTTTGAGACATATTGAAAATTCCAAAATGATTTTCGTATGTCCATGTCTTCAGTTGAGCTTCAAATATTTTGTTCTTGTTTATTTTTGCTTTATTTGTTTTGTCTTTGACATGCTGTCTCAATTCGTGTTGGATATGATACTGCTGGCTTTTGCTTGTGTCGGTACCAAGTCCGGCTGTCCCGAGTTCCTATCGTTATCTACTTTTGTCTTTTGTCTTATTCGTGTTCTTCATGTGTAGTTCCATGACAGATTGTGGCATGTAATTATATTTTCAGCCATAATAGGTGTTTCCTGTTATCCATTTTTTTACATGAATTGTCGTGATTTTGGATTTATGAGTTTAGATTTCCCCCTTTCCTCATTCTTGCTTCGGTATTCGTTTGCCGATGTCCAACTTTGAGCTCGGCGGGACGAACGTCCGGAGAGCTTTTGACATACCCTGGAGTCAACAGCAAAAACTGTAACCTTGCTTGTGGAATGGAAACCTAGAGAGCCAGGATGTTGATAATTGGTATGTGATTTCCCTGAGACTTCTTGTGGTACCATAATTTTAGACATTACGGGACTTTCGAGATAGGAATTCTCGCGTAATTGAAGGCGGAAACGATCGCCTCGAATACCAGTTAGAAGTAATAATCTCTAAACGTATTGAAATAAATATACACATGGAAAAAAAATATTGCAACACCTGATTTTTAACTTTAACAAAATTTGTAGGCAATATTTAAGTATTTCGTCGTTACAATATAGGTATTAATAAGGCATTTTACATTACCTTTCATTATTTTCTTGTTCGTCATGATAAATCAAATTACATTATCAAAACATTTTTATACAAAATTTTATTTATAAAAAGACGCATGTTTTAGGTAAAAATTTACTGTTTTAACTATGGGCCCAGCGATTCTAAAGACAATTTTAATACTGTAAATGCACTAGAAACGTTTAAAAGACTGGGCATAACACAATCTATTTAATTTTCAGTTAAGCTTCCGTTCACACGGATGACTGCCTCCAAACGCCTTTTCATACCACAAGTTAAACAGCAAATCTGCTGTTGAGTCAGTTTGCACCATTTTTGTAGCAATGCCTTCTTAAAATCATCTGAAGTCTTTACTGGAGGGACTTTTTCTCGAACGCTACTACCGATAATGTCCAAATATTGCATATGCAGCACCAGGTTGACACCATAGCAAACTATAGTCAGTGACGTGTAACATAAAGCGACTTTTGTCCGACCAATGGGTCCTTCTCCAAGATACCAAATTCCAGCGACCACGAGCTCTATACAACCCCAAACGTGCAGCTTTATGTCTTTTTATCAGTGACAGATGTTTAACTGATCATTTTGAACCCTACCCGACAGTTTTCAGTCGATTACTACAATTTTCTTGATGACCGCACAAAATTTGGTAACCACTGTATTTTTAAAACGCAAGTGGTCCATGAAAGGATTTTGCCTTACAAGAAGTCCTAACGCTATATGTTCATGATTACATGTTACTGGTGGTCTTCAGATCTGGAATGTCCGTAACATCGTTAGTCTGTTAATGTGAATTTACGATTCGGCTTATTGTTGTATGGTGGTGACCTTCACGAAAAGCAATGTGTCTGAGGGATAGTCCCACATCCCGCATACCAATAATTTTCCATCAAACATCATTTCACAAGTGTGATGGACCCATTTTAGCAACAACTGAACAGAACCTCACGTTCGCGGATACACACAACGACGAATAACATGTAGGAAAACTTGATTTTTAGTGCTTGTGAATGTAAATTGTATCAAGCTATGAATAAGACAATTGCCAATTTAACACAGGAAGTTTCTCAATTAAGGTGTATTTGTTTCATCTACCCACACATGTGTCAAAATCACCTAAAATATTTTTTTTATATTTTATTTTGAATTTGGTGTTGCAATACTTTTTTCCTTGTGTATTATACCACATAAAAAAACTATTTATGAAATTGAAGGGCATTTCAAATATTTCCTTTATGACAATTCTTAAACTAAATTTTAATTGACGAAAAAAAAATCAGAAGCGCCACAAATCGATAAAACATAAATCATTCTTAGCTCAACGGTGTTCATTAATTAGTGATTCCCTCTCAAATTATTGATGTATTGATTTTTACGTATAATAAAGATCTCTTATCGAAGTGAACACGATTCAAAAGTCCCGTTTTTGACCTTGACCTTAGGGTAATTTTTAAAAACTTTAATTTGGCTTATAGAAAGTGTATTTTAGTGGTAGGGTGTTCAAATTTGGTATGTTACTTCCTTATGATTAAAATCTTTCTGGTGGTAAGGTATTTGTAGACATTTTGACCTTGACCTCACCGTGAGGACAGTTTAAAAAAAACTACACTAACATTGTTTCTAGAATTAAGTTGTTAAGTGTCAGGGTGTTCATTTTTGATATAAAACTTTCTTGTGATAAGAGCTTTTTGATGGAACAACATTTGTAGACATTTTGACCTTACCTTACCCTGAGGGCAAACCTTTAAAAACTTTTACCTAGATTCTAGAAGTGAGTTGTTTAGTGATGGGATGTTCATATTTGGCATTTGAATTTCTTAAGAATAGAACTTTTGTGTCGTTACAATATGTCTAGATATTTTACCTTAGCTTTGCCTTAAAAGTAACTTTTAGAAAATTTAACCTTGCTTCTGGAAGGTAGACAATTAGTTGTAAGGTGTACATATTTGGTATGTCACTTTGTGATGATGAGATTTTTCTGGTGGTTCCATATTTGTATGCATTTTGTACTTCGCCTTTCCTGTAGGGGATTTACAAAAACGATTCTAGAATGTAGACATTAAGTGGTAAGGTGTTCGATTTTGGTATATATTGGTGACCTCGTTAAGGAGAGATTTTTCTTGTGTACCACTTTGTAGACATTTTTACCTTTTCCTGAGGGCAATTCAAAAAAAAAAACTTGAACCCTGCTTCTAGAAGTTATTGTTTTAGTGCTGGAGTGTTCATATTTGGCAATTGACTTACACTGAAATGTTTTAAAACATTTCAATTACGAAAATGTATAACTTTTAAAGTTATTATAAATTGAGGTCAATGTAATCCCCTGTGAGCTATGTTGTCTCTCGATGACTATTGTTTTACTCGTAATTGCATAAGGTATGCAACACTTTTTTTTGTTTTCACACAATCTTTGTTAATCTTGTCAGCATATACGTGTTCATGTACTCATTCATCTCCTGCAAGTCAATTCTTTCGATGCCTCAAATTAATTGTGTGCAACTCTAAACTATTATAGCTGATAAAACTTCAGTTGTATTTCTCAGTTCTTTTTTTATATCTGTTATTTCTATACTGAATTGACATTTTTGATTATCCAGACAAAGCTTTTGATGCAACTTCTATAAAATATCTCTATAATGTTTAAATTAATTTATTTTAGTTCTCAATTCAGAGCAGTTAAATTTAATGTCTTATTTGTTTATAGAGGTAAGGTCATGAGTAATTCTCCTCAACAATAGTAACAATTAGACAACAACAATTAAAGATACATATATATAGAACATAAATACATACGTTTAGCTGATATTGAAGTTTACTGTGGCGAAATTATACCAAGCTTGCACAAAAAATGTTCAATTTGTCACCACAACTATTTTAATATCTTATTTCTCTGTTGGTCATTATAAGAGCTTTCTTAACTACTTTCAGCGCTTGCTCAGGTCTATCGGCTACTATCTTGAGTACACCGGCAGATGTGATTAAAACCAGGGTAATGAACCAACCAACAGAAAATGGAAAGTAAGTCATCCAGTTTAAATACAAGTATAGGAAGAATCCATATCACAATATATTACAATAAACTCATTGTGTGTGTCCAAAGGCACATGAATGCTTAACTCTTCTGATGAACGTATCTCATTGTCAAACTTTTTGCACTTTTTAAAATTATAAACGTAAAAACTGACTATAGTTTAAACATTCATTCACTTACTTTTTTCTACCAACATCACCTTAGATGAATTTCGTCCATCTTATCTATGAGATGCTGAACACGTACCAAAAATGCTTTCTTGTGTGACAAAATACATTTCAATAAAACAATGACAGAATATGGAGTAAGTGCACATAAGACAAAATCTCTACTAATACATGGAAAACAAGCATATTGTTCTTCATCTTGAAGCATTAATTAGGGAGCACTATAATATATACAGATCTAACCAAACAAATTGATGGAGATCATTTTCAAAGTGAGCAAGTAGTGCAACTTAAGAACTGACGTCATGAAAAATTGAAATCGAATATTTCAGTGGTACATGAAGAGTTACATCAAATATTAGCATATGACTATATAAATGCAACTGCAAACCTAAAAAAATTAACTACCTCGTATTGGTCTCAAATGCCCAGAGATACTCCGGAACAAAATTCAAGACGTGACAATTTTTTACTGAATTGTATGTCTGGATACGGAAATTGGAAGTAAGATGGACTTATATACCACGATACCTGAAGTATAAACAGCTAAGCAACTAATAGCTGAAGCTATAGAGGAATCACAACAAATCCATAACAGTTTTGGTCGGACAAATATAATATGATATGAGGTAAAAACGAAATATAAACTGAAGGAAAAGTTATTGCACGAAGTTTCTCAAGAGAATTGTGGTTCAAGGGTACCAAAACAAGAAGTCAACAAAAATGCTTTATCACATTTAGAAAGAAAAGAAATAGAAGAAGAAACAAAAAGAATGTTAACAAAGACAGGGTATCTCCAAGCGCCCCTGTTGCACATACTCTTATCAAAACATTTCATGATCAGCAACATGCTAATCTTTGAAATGAAAAACTTAAGAGAAACTTTTGGGCCTAAATAATAATTTTTAATCTAGTTTTTAGTTATATCAATTTTTTAGGGTTTTACACAACAACAAAAAATAACAAAATTTCCCTTTAAAGTCCAAATCAGCTAAATCCAGATAAGAAGATAGTCTATCAGTGACATAGAATTTCTAATCTTTTGAAAAATATCGATTTTGGGGGTAGCACCTATTGGTCCCTATTTACTGGACTACCGGACTGATAATACCCTTGACACACGTCGACCTAGTCAAAATAAGATTCAATAACGAAACAACATTACATAATCACAAAAACACAAACACTACAAGTACAACAATAAAAACTAAAGCACTAACAGTGTAAACTCTCAAAGAGTGACATCAGGAGCTCCTGTAGGGTAAGCATGTCATGTACTGTATACAACACCCGTCATACTGTCAGTGGGTCAATCCGGGGTAAAGTCGGAATCGGTAATGTCAAATCCGGGAACACATAATCTAGCTGAAAATGTCAGTTTTCATTTGTGACACTGATATTTCATATCTATCTATGATGTCGTGGTGACGGCCATAGAATTTCTGAAGGGACGAAAGTAACAACTTCTGAACATCGAAGCATTGAAGAATATATCGGATATTTTTCCAAATGAATAACTAAGCATCAACCAATAATCCTAAATCCAGAAATCATGGTAATATAATAATCACATACAGACAGAGTCAATGACGAGCACGAATGACTAAATACCGAAGTTACTGTGAATTTAATTTCTGCATATGCGCATTTCGACAACTTATGTCTCTTCAGTGCAGATAAAATATTTGGAAGACCATAAAGTCAAAGGTGTTTAAAACAGATAGAGAACAAATAGCCAATATGATCTGAATGTAAAGCGAAAATCAGCTAAGGACAGAGCTTTGCATGAGGGAGATACTCCTTAGTTTTCAACAAAATTTACAAAATTTAGATATTGTAAGGTTCCAAATAGAATCGGCTTTCGGGTCAGCACTGAAGTACTGACTACTGGGCTGGTGTATACCCTCGGGGACTAACAGTCCATCAGCAGAAGTATCGACCCAGTGATGTAAAATATACCAAACAAATACCAAAACAAATGATAGTAGTAGACGACAGACCAGAACTTTATTCAGATAGTCCTGAAAAGTAAGCACCCTCTGTTAGTACCTAAGGCTTGTAATTAAAACCTTTTTAGTTGCCTTAACTGAAAAGGGTATTGACATACAGCATCAGATAATATGCATGTTAAAAACCTGCTTTAGTTGTTGTGTATAATTACCCTTTTCATTGCAAGTTTCCTCTGTCACTTTTATGTTTCTTGTAACATGTAGTATAGCTTTACTGTAAATGTCATAAAAGATCCATGGCTTCTATTTGTTATAGGGGTGTCTTATATAAAGGATCTGTTGACTGTTTGATCAAAACGGTAGAAGCGGAGGGTTTTATGGCATTATATAAAGGATTTTTCCCAACTTGGGCCAGGCTTGTATGTTATTCACACTTATACAAAACAACAGTTGCGTATGAAGAAAATAGACATCAAATGTGATTAAAGAACTAAATACCGAAATTACTGTGAATTTATTTTCTGCATATGCGCATTTCGACAACTTATGTCTCTTCAGTGCAGATAAAATCTAAACGTTTGGAAGACCAAAAATTCAAAGATGTGTAAAAACTGATAGAGAACAATCACCAATATGATCTAAATGTAAAGACAAAATCAGCTAAAGACAGAGCTTTGCATGAGGGAGACACTCCTTAGTTTCAACAAAATTTTCAAAAATTTAGATATTGCAAGGTTCCAAATAGAAACGGCTTTCGGTTAGCACCGAAGTACTGACTACTGGGCTGGTGAATACCCTCGGGGACTGACAGTTCACCAGCAGAGGCATCGACCCAGTGGTAACAAATAAGTAAATACCGAAGTTACTGCGAATTTATTTTCTGCATATGCGCATTACGACAACTTATGTTTCTTCAGTGCACCTAAATGTGAACGTAAATGAATTTTTAGATATTCTTTTTTTAAATACATCTAAACTGAAAAGTAATACAATATTTCAAATTAAGAAAGTGGAAACACTAAGTTACACTGACCCTTTTCGATTTCAGAATTACTGTACTCATCATTAGAATCGAAATAATTCATTCAAGCTATCCTTTATTGTAGTTTTAATACAGACAGGCATTTCAGCCACCATTAGCACTCAAGCTAATATAATCACATATACATTGCCAACCCATAATAATACTACATTAGAGGATAGCTTGTATGAATTATTTCTTGAACCCATACTAACTTCCACGTAATTAAACACAACCCTAGCCTTGCCACTATCATATCTCCATTAGATTATGCACTGCTTTATGTTTTATGTGTACAAATTGTTATTATATGACGGAGTAATGTCATATTTTTCATATTATGACAAGTCCGTTATTTTTGCTTTCACCCATCCTTACAATTGAAATCATATGCAATAAAAGCTTTACCGTAAAAATGTATTCATTTATTTTAATGTGCATAATTATGTTGTTAAAATATCTTTCAAAATATTTTAAAATGTGTTTTATATTATTTTTTATTATTATTAAAAAAGCAAAAGACCTCAGCAACGATCTACTAGAATACTAGTTATAAAGAAAATCTCTCTTCACGGACATATGCCTCGATAAACGGTGTTTCGATATGCATCCAAAATAACAGTTAATGGCGATTTTAATTCTCGGTTTGTACAAAATCTCAATAGGATTCAAAGTTAACTCGATGTTTCGTGGGTTCAAAATTAACCAAGGACGTCTAAACCAAACCAAATACCAACTCTCTTTTACTGTTATTGAAAGAAACATATCTTTATCGGTATAATTGTACAGTCTTTCATTACATTATGTATCAATTGCAATAAAAAATGAAAGGATATAGAGTAAATGTACATGACAAAGTTTCTACAAACACATGGTATAACGAAGCAAAGTAACAATGCTTTTATTGTTGTTCTTCATTTTGAAGTCAAGATGAGGCCTTCAACAATTGAGCTTTGCTCATACCTCATAGTAAGTTCAAGACGGCCCCTAGCACTGGTTTGAACGGAATTCTTTGCTAATTGTCGAACAACGCTCATCCATGTCTTTTCTGGTAATAGATGCTGGATCGTCAACAAACATAAATTAAACAGGCAAAGTGTTCCTACAATCACTGTCATCCGTTTAATTTTAATGCTTTATTTATTTAATGGGGATGACAAACAGCCCAAAGGCTACAAAGTTGCTCTCCTCGACATAAAGATAAACAAGACAAAATATATTATAAAAATCTCTCTCGCACACACTCATGCAATAGAGCATAAATAATAGTTAATTAATATGTACAATGATAGAATCTTTTATGATTTTCAATAAATTCAAAAAAAAGTTTGTTGTCATCCATCGATAAATCATCATTTCCAAATTTAAAGATATCAACTAAATATTTACTGATTATTTTTTGTAAGTCAAAATGTTCTCATTTGGACAGAGTAACATTTTTGATTTTTGAAATAAAACAAACCTTATTTTGTTATAGTATTCCAATAGAGAAAAAAAATGTTATACCGTTTCCGGTTTTCTTGCATCAATTCTATTACAAAGCCTAGAGGGAATCAAATTATAATTAAATACTAGTAAATCATTCAATCCACCTAGACCTAGTCTAATTCGAGTATGATTTACTTTACCAATACAAAAGGCAAATGAATATATCTTTTTACAATTACTTTTGCAGAAAAAAAGGTTTAATTGTTTCTTTAAAAATAGCCGTTGCTCGGCAAAAGCACTAGTATCTTAAGCTAGAGGACGATTAAAACATATAAACATATAAAAAATCACTCATCGAGTCGATTGTAAGAAAACTTGGCATATGAAATGGTGAGGTGTGGACACTATAAAGAGGAGGTCAAAATATCATCGGGAAATTAAAAAAAATAATAATGTCAAAATTTGAAAGTGTGATAGTGTATATATGTGAGCAATTCTCTTAACGAACAAGTACATGTTCACCACAACTAAAATATATATTAAAGAGCAAACATCTCTCGCACGGGGAATCTTTTTACGGACTCCACACTGCAGGGGAGAAAAACTCAGTTCAATAATTAAAAAATACCGAAGTTGCTTAAAAACAGTTAATTTTGTTATGCTGTACACGTGTTTCATGGAGCAACCTCTCATCGGCAGCATTAAAATCCAATAATATGGAAAGCCATAATCCTAAAGTAGTCCAAAAAGAAGTACTCATTTCCAAAAATATCGAATTAGTAAGCCAAATCCATTAGTAAGGACATCTGCCGAGTGCCAAACACGGAAAGAAGCCGCAGTATTTTTAAGTGGTTAGAATTTTAATAAAACAGTTAATTTTCATTTCACGCAAAGTAAAATTTTCATGTCTGACTATTGGGCTGGTGAATACCCTCTGGGACCTCTGGTCCACCAGCAGTGGCATCGACCCAATAATAAACAATGAAATGAGATTGAGTAAATACACATGAGACAATCCTAACAAATAAATGGTATAACCAAGCAAAGGAACAACGCTTTTATTGTTGTTCTTCATCTTTAAGTCATGATGAGGCTCCTTAACCTCTTAGTAAGTTCAAGACGGCATCAGAAAAATATTGAAGATAAAGGTCCGACTGAGGCAACACAAATAGAGATAGCTTGAAGATTCATGAAAATAAGTACAACACAAAAGAACAGAACCAAAAGCAAAACAAACGAAAACTTGTGAGGGTTTACAGCTCATACTCTGTGTAAACTAATGAATGTGTCGTTTTACTTTTTCAGACTCCTTGGTTTCTAACATTCTGGATAACATATGAACAAATACGACGATTATGTGGTGTTTCGTCATTTTAGATGATGTTTAGGAGGAACTTGTAGTTAGAATAATAAAAATACGTTAGTGTGGATAGTTTTTGTTGTATTTTACAATAAATATAAATAGTACAAAAACAGTATTTCCCTTATGTAACGCCAACAATCAGAAGAGCAAAGAAAACAATTCAATCGCATGTAATTTTGGGAAAATAAAAAAAAGAGTGCAGAGAACCATTTAGGAAATCAGAAAGGGACCATATGAACACTGTTATTAATGGATTACCGGAAAACAGAAACTCCGGTGAATTCTGGTGTTATATATAAATTCGAAAAGACAGGATAATACAACAGTAGCGTCATTAAAAGATAAAAAAAATTACATAAAAACACTAGAAACGAGAAATCAGAGGTCTTTTACAATCAATTTAAGTCTGCATTCACAAAAGATCAAAGTGAAAATACCTCAAAACAGCTTCAAAAAAATATTTACCCAAGTTAACCATCACAGCGGAAAGTAATGGAAAACTACTGAAAAACAGCAACCAAAGTAAAGCAATAGTGCCTGACAGTTTTGCAAACTGGCATTTTTTCTTAAAATGCATCCAGTATCGTTATTTCTACCCACAGACTGACTCATTGCAAACCAGGTATTTACATGCTGTGGAAAACTTCAGACTAGTCTTGGTGACATATGTGTCCTGCAGACTGCTTGAAATTAACACATAATCTGTGATCATATTTTAACACATTTTCAACAAAACAAAATACTAATATGAAAAAGAAAATGGGGTAAATGTCAAGGAGACAACATCCCATATCCAGGTTAAAACGACCCAAAACAAAACATCTATAGGGGTCACCACATGGTCTTCAACACAGTGAGGAACCTCACACCATATAGCAAGCCCTAAATGGTCCCAAAAAGGGTAAAAATTTGAATAAATCAATGGAAACAAACCACATCCTATAACCTGAATATCAAGAAACTAAGATTTATAAGAAGACTAGGATAAGCCAATGACCAACATATTCCTGACTTGGGACAGGCGCAAAAATTGCGATGGGGTTAAACTCGTTTTCTTGGATCCAAACCGTCTCCCTACGTGTGGTGAATGGCTAAAAATAAATATACAAAAAAACTCACAGTAAAAATCAAACTAGAAAAAAGTTCAACTTATCAAGACGAGTACCCATAAAACATGAAGACAATACACACGGGTACTGTCCGGACAAATAGTCGCGGTTACTGACAGCTAGCTAAGGGCATAATTTCCGTTGACTATGATATCAAGCCTTCTTACATATGAAACTAAATACGTTAAACCACGGTTTTTGATCTGGCTACTCATGTAGAACCCAACTTCTAGTAACAACTGGAGATCTCCTGTGTGTGTACGAGTAGACAATAACATAAAAACAGAAATAGCTATATTCGACTTTTCCAAGGTCTTCGACACCGTGCCACACACACACACAAAAAACTACTTTCAAAAAATGGAAAACTAAGGAATAAATGGAACCATCAATAAATGGCTGTCATTATTTCTTTCAAATAGAAAAATGGGGGCAGTCATTGAGCGCGGGCATTCATTTGATGGCCATGTAAAATCCGAAGTATCACAAGGCACTGTACTAGTATGATATGTCCCTTATTATTCTTGTACAATACAAACGACTTAATTACCGGACTGTGTCAAATCTCAAATACGACTATTTGGTGATGATTTTCACCTCTTTTGGCAAATAAAATCCCAAAGTGACCATGTCATACTCCAAAATGGAAGATTGGGCAAGCTAAAGTTATGCTACAATTAATGTTCATCTGACAAAAGGCATAGCACTTTTAAAATAGATAATACAGGAGGTGAAGTCTACCCCTTACCTGGGATTAAACATAGGAAATGACTTGAAGCAGAGTGGCCATATAACTAACATAGCAAAAAACAAACAATTTGTACAGTATGGTTTTCTCAGAAGGAATTTAAGACGCCACCCCAAGATTGCAAAAAGACAGTCTACCCAGCCATGATACAATTTATACTTGGAAATGGAGCCGTCGTCTGGAACCCTGACTTAGATAAAAGATATTGATAAGCTTTAGGTCATCCAAAATCGAGCACCCCACTTTGTACGAGAAGGTAACAAATTAAGAGACACTTGCTGTGTAACAAAAACTTGTGGAGGACTTCAAACTAAAGTCATTTGAAGACCGAAGGAAAGAACAACGGCTATGTATTTTTTACAAATTGGTTGATGGGCTGGTAACGGCAATAAACTCATTCTTTCCAAGGATATTCAAATATACTGGAATCATCTACAAAAGGTGTTTCGTATGCGAAGCCCCGTGACATCTAAGAGCTTCGTGACAGTCATCCAAACGTTCGAATAACAGCGTTCTCTCCATCCAGTGCACATAAAGTAGCGTCGATTCCTTCACTGTAAACACATAGAATAAAAAAGATAACAGGAAACACCTACAATGGCCGAAAACAGTCACATGTCACAGACAACTATAATTGTCACAGTTTGAGATACTTTTTGTTTTATATCAGATATATAACTTTCGAACCATTTAATTTCATAAGTAAAAGCTCATTTAACTTTCCAACCATTTATTTTCAAAAGTAAAGGCCCCTGTGCCATACCCTATCGAACTCAGAGCTTTTCAATATGTTACAAAACGGGATATATAAAACCATCCATGTTTCCACTGAGTTTTTTCTGTGCTTTAGGTCTTTTTTACGTGCATTCGTAACAATGTAATGGGCTATGATTTTGCTTTTTGTCGATAAGCGGGCAAGTTAAAGGTGTATTGGTAAAAAACGCAGACAGACATAGAGTTGAGTCTATATTTTATGAGCTTTAACATGTGCTTAAAACTTTTTTACCCATTGCATTATGCGTGAGACTCACTCACCTATCCTGTTTGTTTTCGCTTTGATTTAGTCCTGATTTTTGTTGAATCTCACGCATTTCGAAAACTTAAGGACATCACATCTTAAGGATGTATTCTCCCGTGAGGTTTCAGTCTCGTTCAAATATCGTTTATGAATAATTCTTAAAACTTGCCTAGTGAGTGACATTTTTTATTGATTAATATAAGATAGTGACCCTCCCAAATTATTTTAAAAAGTTATGTACCTTTGACCAGTAGTTTTCGAGAAATGGAAAATTTTACATTTTGACAAAATTTGACCATTGATCTCGGTCAGAATTTAGCCGATTTTGGGGAAAGGGTCATAAAAATAATTTTTCAAGAAAATACTCATCTTATTCATATAATTTCTTTTCTAAGTTCTTAATGTAAAGAGTCTGGCGTAGAGGACCATTAGGACCTGAGCTGGAAATTATCCATAAGTATCCATAAGTATGTAATATAAACAAAAAAGGGTGAGTTTTGACCTGGGACTAATATAACATTAATATTAGTCCTAGGTTGATGGGAATTTTGAAAAATCTAGATTTTTCAGTACAGTTTTGGAAAATTTTGACCCCTCAGGAGAATAAATCCTTAAAACAAAATTTAAATTATTTATTTTTAGTTATCGTTTTCTATTTTAAACAAATTTTTGTTACTGTTAATGTCTTGATGGTTCAACGAGTCGATTTTTTTTTATTGGCCGGAACTTTACTCGTGATTGTCCGATCAACAGTACTAAATTTAGTATATTGGTTTCCGTTTTTCTGGATCGCCGAAGTGTCTTTCGCTACATCTCAAAATAAGCCTGCTGCTGATTGAATCATTTATGTCATTGCACTCCATAGAATGGATTTGAAACATTTAACCGAGTCAAAAAGTTTAAAAACTTGAAATAGGGCGTGGCTTCGTATATAGAACAGGAAGTGACCTTTGAACACAACTTTGAAACAGCTGATTGTTACACGTGTTTTGTGGTCGGTTGTCAACAATGACAGGCGGCGATCGACAGTCTGTCCTTGTTTATGCAGATACATTTTGGTTCAAATATACATTATCTGCAGCAGCCGCAGTTGTTGCTGAAACAGGTATTGTTAAAAAGATGCATAAGAATCGGGTCCAAGTTTCTAATCTCACTTGCTCCTACATTTTAGCTGCGAAACCATAGCTCTTATGGTCCATGTGTAATCACCTTTTGGAACGGAAGCCAGAGATTTTTGTATTATATTGCCTGCCTCCGAATGCCTTATCAACAATGCATAGTTCTATTCAGGAAATTTTTATCAAGTACCCCCACCTCGTTCCGGGTAAAATAACGTATGAAGTTGGAAACGTACAATAACCGCGATTGTGGAATTTTCTTTCATGAATCCCCTAAAATATTTGATTGGAATAGCCCTGTTTGGGATTGTCGCTTTGAAATGCTTTCGTTTACGCCATCTTGTTTTTCAGAAGGTTTGATCACATGATCAGCAGAACTTGCTATAAATTTTTGGATCTTGGTACATTGCAGAGAAGAGAATAAAATACCATGAAAAAGACTATAGCATGTGCTGTCTAAAAATATTGATCAAGTGACTTATGCATGGTTGAAAAGGGATTTGGAGGCAGGCAATATAAAAAAAAACATCTATGGCTTCAAATCCCATAAGGGATTTGGTCCCTGTGCTGATTCCTTTTATAACTGCTACATTTTTCTACTGGTTTTAATACAAAATACATAATTTTATAGAAAAAATATTGCTGCAAATCATAGTATAATTTTTGTAAAATAAATTTATTCCAAAGTACACAAATTTGCTCTAAAACTTGGATAATTTTGTTTTTTTATAAATTATACTGCGAAATTTTACACTTCATGACGTTTTTTTAGTATACCTTCTATTTTCCCAAAAATATTCAATGCTACAAACAGTCAGGGGACAGACTCGAATAAGTCTTTATCATTTTAGACCTCTTCAAGTCTGTAATTTTAGGTTTTGTTATGCAATTTTGACCTGAACAAGTCTAAAATTGATCAGACTTGTACAAGTCTAAGTGAAATTGCCATTTTTATGTATTTTGTGCTTAATGGGTATTTGCAATTATCCTTCATATTATTTATCATTGAAAAAGGAACATGACTAGGGCCTTGTAATTTAAAACAAAAAGCTATACCAATCTGCGAAAGCAGTTGGTTGATATTGATAATTTTGTTATTTTTTTATAACAATCTTTAATTGATTGTACACCTGCTGTCCTAATTTTGACCCAGTAACCAATAATTTTCTGATAAAAATGGAAAAATAAACTTCCATGTAATTCCAATTACGTTTGGACGCCGCACCTCTAAATACTGACGCTTGGCTCATTAAAATGGTCAATTTAGCAAATTTTAGACTTATGCAAGTCTAATTATCCATAAAATTTGAAACACCTGTGGAACAGGAAACAAACATTAGACTTCATCAGGTCTAAAAATTTTGGACTTCAACAGGTCTATGCATACAAAACTAAGAAAATTAAAAGACTAAAACAAGTCTAAAACTCTTCAGACTTGTACCAGTCTGTCCCCTGACTGACAAAATTTATATGATTGAAAAGATGAAACTTCGATGTGAATCATGATGTATTTCTCTTTGAATTTAGTTGAAAATTTAGTTGTAAAATACACAGGGAAAAGTTTGGTGTTTGAACTCCAAAATTTATTTCTAAAAATTGCATGAGCATGGTCACATCAGTAAAAATTCATCAGTACTGTTAAAAATCTTTCCTGCATAAATTATATATGGCTATAAAGCCAATACAAAGAGCTTTATTGTGGTAAAATTTCGTAATAGTAGGATGGAATTGATATGTAAACTAGAGAGTTAAAGTTAGCCAATTTTCTTGATTTTTATTGTTCTGACGCTCATTAATCATTGATAACTGTCGTTTGTTTATTGGACAGTTTCTCGATTATTTTTTTACCTCTTTACGCATGAAAACAACCCATGGTGCATTTATTACCCATTTTTAGTCAGGATTTCATTAATGTACATGTATGAATGAAATTTTAATGTTGTTAGTATGCGATAAATCAGGTTTTCGACAAAATTTTCAGAATAATTTTTATCATTTTTGTTTATGTTGAGTAAATCAAAAGTTACAGCCAAAAATCGATCGTAGCTTGGACACCACTTTTTACTCGATCAAACTGGTTTGTTAACTAGTTTCAAATCCCTGTTATATTAGTCCCAGATACAAAGCAACAGTTCAGTAGCTAGCTTGCTGCTGGGCCTGAGATTTTGAAAAGGGCAAGAAAGCTGCATTTCATTATGTGCACTTTTGATATTGCATGATGACAAGAGGAATACCAGGTTAGAATAAAATATTCATGAATTAGGGAGAGGTTTGTACACCTGTACCAAAGACAAATAGAGGTTTTTGCTCTGATGTCATAGGCTTGAAAATTATCAATGGTTGGCTAGAAACTAAAATAACTGAAAACATGGAAAAGGGTCATTAACTTTCATTTTCAAATCACTTAGGTACTTTTATTATTTCTTTTGATATAAGTTCTGCAACTTACAATTTTAAAGAGTGCTAAAAGTTGGAACTATTTCTTTTATAAAGTACATACACTAGCTTGTGCTAGTGATTTGGATAGTTATACATTGTAGTTCTGGTAACTTGCATTTGGTTCCCTGTTGTCGACTTCTTAATATATTTGAATCAATGTTAATTAATTAAAACTTATACACTGGTTTGGATTCTGCAAAATGAGCAAGGGATAATCAACAGGGGACCACCCACTTGTGACCATATTTGTATCATCCAAACATCTGGTACTAGCTCTGTTGCCATAGATAATTTGCTTAATTGTCAAGTATTCAGATTGTGTCAACTTTTACCACATTTATACTGGTCAACATTTTGGTCAGCCTTTATAAGTTTGTTGATCAGTATAATGTCACAGTCTTGCAACTTGGGACTGATATGTATTGCATGAGACAAGATCTAGCATTCATTTGCACTATCAGACTTGACATTTCCTGATAATGGTTTTTCTTGGGACATATCATTTCGTACATGACACTGCACGAGTTTCAGTTGATGCAAGATAGCAGGAGGCACTTACCCGGTCAAAAGACCTGGTCTCACACTTCAAGGAGTTTAAGTTAGCATGTCCATGAGATTTTAATGTACATGTACATTATCATGCCATGTCAGCCAGAGCAAACATGGTTACTAGATACCCTGGTGAAATCTGAAACTATTATTCTTTAGGTTGATGAATTTCTAAACCAAAAAAAAATTAATTTTCCTAAAATATTTGAAGGATTAGTATACAAATGGTATAGAATATTTTCAATATACATGATGAAAATATCTACAAACAAAAATGATATTGGTAAATAAAGCGTAGATTTATCTTGGAAATTTTTATTTTGATTCAAAATACTACAAGCATGTATCATGGCATGACTCCATGGATAAAGAGACATTGTCCTTGAAAGCAATAATCTTGAAATATGATTAAATATCGTACACAGTCTTATCAATATTATGTTAAGTCTGTCAAGAGGGTTATAAGATGAATATAGATTACATCACAAGATCCCATTCATTACCTTATTTTATCCACTAGAGATAGTTAAATTTTGAAATTTTAATTGCGAGGCTTGCCGAGCATTTTAAAAGTTTTAAATTTAAGTATCGTGAGGTGATAAAATATGGTAATAATCTGGATAGAGTGGTGTAATCTTTTTCTCTAATTATCAAATGATAAACACCAAGAATGCATTCCGAAAATCTATTTGGCGGGAAAAAGCATGGGGCTTTATTCAACATACGTTTATGGCACGCCAAAGCCACAAAAATGAGATAAAATAGCATTGTGTCAGGTAATGCTATCTTATCTGAATTTTTGTGGTTTTGGC
>MJUU01028656.1:133661-143892 GCA_002080025.1 Modiolus philippinarum
TATTTGTAGACATTTTGACCTTGACCTTGCCCTGAGGGCAATTTTTAAAAAAACTTTAACCTTGCCTCTAGAAGGTAGGCTTTTAGTGGTAGGGTGTTTATATTTGGTATGTAACTTCCTTATGATGAGAGGTTTCTAGTGGTACCATATTTGTAGACATTTTGACCTTGACCTTGCCCTGAGGGCAATTTTTGAAAAACTTAAACCTTGCCTCTAGAAGGAAGGCTTTTAGTGGTAGGGTGTTTATATTTGGTATGTAGCTTCCTTATGATGAGAGCTTTCCAGTGGTACCATATTTGTAGACATTTTGACCTTGACCATGCCCTAAGGGCAATTTTTGAACAACTTTATCCTTGCCTCTGGAAGGTAGGCTTTTAGTGGTAGGGTGTTCATATTTGGTATGTAACTTCTTTATGATGAGAGCTTTCTAGTGGTACCATATTTGTAGACATTTTGGCCTTGACCTTGCCCTAAGGGCAATTTTTGAAAAACGTTAACCTTACCTATAGAAGGTAGGCTTTTAGTGTTAGGGTGTTTATATTTGGTATGTAACTTCCTTATGATGGGAGCTTTCTAGTGGTACCATATTTGTAGACATTTTGACCTTCACCTTTCCCTGGGGACAATTTTTTTAAAAACTTTTACTTGCTTCTAGAAGGTAGGCTTTTAGTGGTAGGGTGTTCATATTTGATATGTGACTTCCTTATGATGAGAGCTTTCTTCCGATACCATATTTGAAGACATTTTGACCTTGACCTTGCCCTGAGGGCAATTTTTTTAAAACTTTAATTTTGCTTCTTGAATTAAGTTTGTTAGTGGTAGGGTGTTATATTTGGTATGTGATGTTCTTTTGATGAGAGCTTTCTGATGGTACCGTAGTTGTAGACATTTTGACCTTGACATTGTCCTTAGGGCAATTTTTTAAAAAAACTTTAAAACTACTAGAATTAAGTTGTTTAGTGATAGGGTGTTTATATTTGATATGTGACTTTCTTGTGAAGAGAGCTTTCTATTACTTTCAAATTTATTGTGCATTGAGGTTACTGGAATCCCCGGCGAGCTATGTTGTCCTCTGACAACTCTTGTTGAAAATTTGGCATACAATCAAATATTTTAGCCATTCATTCGTATGAGACATTATTCTCAAAACTGAATTTAAAAAAATATGGTTCTAATTTCAGTGAATATCCTGAAACTCTCAAAGACCAACAATTTTGTCAGCAAGCATGATTTTTGAATGAATTTTAGTAAAAGTAAATATTTTCATTGTTTGGATTTCAAAAATTTGAGATTCCAATTTTGGAAAAGTTCCAGAAACTCTTAAAGACAAGCAATTTTGGGGAATTCTTGTTAGAAACCATGCTTTTTGGATGAATTTTTGTCCAAAAAATTTTTCATTGGTTACTTGTAGATTTAAAAGTTTTTATTCCAATATTGGTAAATTCTCTGAAACTCTCAAAGACAAGTTGTTTTTTGGAGTTCTGCTTAGCAACTACATCTTAATATAGGCCAAATTATAATGACATTGGAGTGAGCAGGCAGGACACTAGGTTCCACGGAACCTTTACGAATTATTTAATTTTTAAACCTGAGGCTTGCGGAGCATTTAAAATATTAAAAAATTTTACTATCGAGGGAGTAGAAATGTTGTTTCTCATGAGATACGGTTGTAAATTTAATTTCTCTAATGATTTAAAGGAGTTTTGGACAAAAACATAACCCCCTTTTCTGATGATCTTAAATAAATGTGTTCTCTGATTGCCTTTTTTCATGACGTCACAATGGTAAAGTCGGAAGAGGACAACATATTTGACGTCATAATCCAATTTTATCCAATCACTTGCCAAGATCAACATTCTCTCCAGAGAGGAGAAATGTATTTCTCCCACTGTTTAAGAAACAAGAAAATGGGACAAAATTGAGGAATTCCATGAATAAACCCACAAGCCTACAGCTCAATTTGAATAAAAATGTCAATAGATAAAATGCTCTGTTGAAAATTGTTGTTAAAGTCTTTTGACACCACAGTGAGAAACTGCAGTATAAAAAAATAGCATTAGAAGACTTCACTATTTGTTATTGAGAAAATGTGATCAACTGAATGAGTTATCTTGGATCAACAAGCAAAATAATGTTGTTCGAATTGTGTTTAATTCAAGCAATCACCAGTGATAAATCTTGCTGCAGTGTTCTTTGTCACTGTGTCCCCTGCGTTCACGCAGTGGCGACATACAGGGATCACTATCCGTTGTCTTGTGTCGGCGGAGGCGGCGGCGTCACAAATATTTGTGTCACAGTTTTCTCAGGAACCATGTATCCCAGCCTCTGTAATTTGGCATTGAGTATCAGTATGAGGACCTATACCATGTAATAGAGTGTTGGATCTCTCGCATGCCCACTTCTTGTTTGACAGAACTTAAAATATTTTTTGTGTCTGGAAAAATTTCTGTCACATTTTTCTCAGGAACCACATATCCCAAACTTCTGCAATTCAGTATGGAATATCAGTATGGGGACCTATACAGTGTAATAGAGTTTGGGATCTCTCGCATGTCCACTTCCTGTTTGACGGCACTTAGAATATTTTTTGCTGATCGATGTCTCAAAATATTTGTGTCACAGTTTTGTTAGAAACCACATATCCGAGCCTTCTGCAATTTGGTATGGAGTATCAGTATGGGGACCTATACAGTGTAAAGAGTTTTGGATCTCTCACATGCCCACTTCCTGATTGACAGAACGTTAACTTAGATTATTATTTGCTGATCGACGTCACAAAAAATTTGTGTCACAGTTTTCTCAGGAACCATGTATTCAAGCCTTCTGCAATTTGGCATTAAGTATCAGTAGGGGACCTATACTGTGTAACAGAGTTTGTGATTTCTAGCATGCCCACTACCTGTTTGATGGAACTTAGAATTTTTTGTGTGTAATATGCAGGGGACACATGTCTTCCCAGGAAGACTTACTACTAAGTTAAAAAACATACAACTTATAAACATGCAATCATATAAATTAAAATAACATGTAATTGTAGTTTTTAACATTATGTTTATTGATACTATTACCTAGAACTGCATAATGAAGTAATTTTTTCTAATTATAGAGTGAAGAACACAGCACAAGCCTTTAAGAAAATTGTTGCTGAAGATGGTTTAAGAGGTCTATATAGAGGTGTTGTACCTAATGTTCAGAGGGCTGCACTAGTCAATATGGGAGGTATAGTGTTTATTATTATTATTATTTTTTTTTTTTGGAAACAAAATCCCTAGAAGTTCATAATTATCTCTCTTTGTAAGAAGAGTAAGAATTAAGTCAAAGTTGAAGCATTTGCCAATGCAGCTTCATGTGATCCAGTTTTCTATTTGCCAACTTACATGGAAAACTACCAGCTCGTCAAAATATATAAGTTACAAAATGTAATGTGATGGGAATTTATCATTAAATTTTTCTCAGTTTGATATCTTGATTTCAAACTAAATATGAAGCATGATTACTTGTACAGAACCTGCAACTGTCAAGAAAGTGTATCCTTGGTGCTCCCCTAATGGCATCTTTTTGTTAATGTGTCAAAAAGTGCTACAGAATTGATAAGATTTATTATCATCCTTCCCCATGGTTATATCAGCCTGCAGAGCCTTTCCACAAAAGCTGTATCTGGTTGACCCGGATATATCAGAGGTTGACCTGGATATATCAAGGGATTCTCTCAAAGTTTCAAAGGCAATAACTTTTTTTCAAGGTTTCAAATGAAATAAAATTTGTAAAAATAAACGTCTATTTCATTTGCTCTTCCCAATTAGGTATTCAGAACAGAATCATGATTACACAAATAGATAAACTAGATGCCAGAAAAATTGTAGAAACTAGGTCGTTGATATATCCTGCAGAGCTTTGACGTTTGCACATTATGATGTCATAAAAGCTCCAAGGAACGATAGAATGTCGTAACAACCAAAGGTTGCTGCAAAATTCAAAATCGACATTATTTAGAGTATTTCAGTCAAAATGTTCACCCAGTTACAAAACCTTTGCCAATAAAATGATAAAAAACATGTTTTTTAAGCTGAAAATTGCTGAAAGAGCGAGAATGGCATGTATGTCGAATTTCCCGTGCAACTTTGGGAGAATTTGAAAACTCAGTTCAATAATAACAAATCTAAAATGAAAAATAAAGGATGATAAACAAGTTATCAGGCTTTTGACAGAAGATGTATTGTAAAATATCACCCTACTCGCCAGAATATGAAGCTTGGGGCTCGTTCGCTACGCTCACTCACCCCTATGCTTCATATTCTGGCTCACAGGATGATATTTTACGATACATAGCTGTCAAGAGCCCGATAACATATACGTTTAGTATCGTTTTTTCAGGAAAACTCAATTAAGTCTACATATTTTACTTAAACTGTATCATTTAATGACAATTTTATGACATGCCACAGGAAATGCTTTGGTTGTACTGATACCCTCAGTATTGTGTCCATCCACAAGTCTGTCTCCCCCTCCAAAAAAAATCTAGCCACTTGTGATTCACATTACACAATGACTGTAATCTTTTTCAAACTACTGCCAAGAAATTTGAATTACAGGGACAACAATAAGCATAATAAAGTGGACTTTTGTATTTTTTTTGTGTGTATTTCCTCCATTAATTAATATATTTTATTTAAAATAACTATGTTTACCCTAGAAAGTACCAAGTATCCATGTGCCTCTTCTATTTTAGATCTAGCAACATATGATTCGGTTAAACAAAGGATACTGCGGCATACTACTCTGAAGGATAACTATGTAACACATACTCTAGCAAGGTAAGAACGTTTGACAAGAATAGTACTTTTGTTTCTCTTTTAATTCAGCCATTTTATTTTCTGTTTGCATGAATTAAGCAATAACAGTACATTATTTGAATACCCGAGGGCGTCAATCATAGATTTGACGGTCAAAATACAGTTTATAGGCGACGTGTAGCGGAGCCTGTAAACGGATATTTTGACCGTCAAATCAAGATTGACGCCCTCGGGTATTCAAATAATGCACTGTTATTGTGATTCTAATGCAAAAAATCAATTTCATGTTCTATTTTTAACTCATGAATTTGTAACAATATAAGGAACCAGACTGAACAGGGAACCTATTTTGTTCCAGATGTGTAGATGATAGAATTGACAGTCAGTTTTGACCAATCAAAACCTTCGTTATATAAATGTTGCATTAGAATAGTTTTAAGCTCCCCTAACAATAGCCATGTTGAGTTTCTGCCATCACTTGGCTTCCATCATTTGTCCGATAATCAGTTGTTAGCTTTTCGTTCAAAGACCTTCTTCTCTGAAACCACTTTGCCAGTAATAACCAGACTTGGTCATACTGGTCCTTGCTTTGTCCTCTTAAGAATATGGTTATACTAGTCTTTGTCTTGTCCTCTTAAAAAATGTATCTGGCAGGTCCAGAACCCATCCAAGCTATGTAAAAATATTAGTTCAATTAGATCTAACTTAGTCACAATGTCCTTGGTTGTTCATTTCCAAGAAAAATGTAACAGACAGGTCTGTACCTTATTCAAGATGAAAGCCAGTTTTGAGCATGTTTTGCATTGGACCTTATGGAAAGAACATTCAAAGATCTTCTCAGGAACTTCTAGTCCAATTAGAACTAAAGTCAGTCGCAATTGCCCTTCAAAAATGTGTCCTGAAGGTCAACACCTCAAAGGGATGGGGTTCCAGTTGGGAATATAATTTAAGATTTGACCCTACTATGTAAACATAATTATTGATTTTAGTTTTTGAAACCACTTGTTCAGTTACGCCAAAACATGGTTACAATAGTCCTTGGGTGGTTCCTTCAAAAATTGTGTATGCAGGTCTGCACCAAATCCAAGATGGCCACCAGCTGGGAATGTATGGGTGATCCAGGCTCTTGAGAACCTCATTTTTAGCTCACCTGGCCAAAGGCCATGTGAGCTTTTGCCATCACTCGGTGTCCGTCCGTCCGTCCGTTAACTTTTATTTCAAGATCTTCTCCTCTGAAACTGCTGGGCCAATACTAAATAAACTTGGCCTGAATCATCACCTGGGTATGCTCTTTCAAGTTTGTGATTTTTATGTCCGTAGACCAAACAACATGGCCGCTGTTACTAAAAATAGAACATAGGGGTAAATTGCTTTTTTTTTGCAAATTACTCAAAAACCGTTACAGATATCAAAAATCTGACGCAGGTAAAAATAATCAACATGATGAGATCTACCCGCCCTGCAATTTTGAAGAATATCCAATAACCTGTCTTGGAGTTATTGCCCCTTTTCCGTAAAATTTTCGTTTTTTTTGTTACTTTTAGTGGTAGAAGATAGAAGTGAAGTTTAAATTACAAAAATGGTCAACACAGTAAGATCCACATTTCCTGCAATTTTGAAGAAAATCTGACGACACACATAGGAGTTACGACCCCTTTTTCTTTGAATTTTCACGATTTTTTAACATTTTTACTTTTATTTCAAAAACTGTTTGAGATGGAGGTTAAATGTGAATTACAAAAGTGTTGAGCTTTTCCAGAACTACAATTTCCAGCAGATTAGCATCTCATCGAAGATGGCCACCACTAAGGAACATAGTTAAACATAGGACCCTATGGGAAATGCATTCAAAGATCTTCTCCTCTGAAACCACTGAGCCAATGTGGACCAAATTTTGTCACAATAGTCCTCAGGTGGTACCCTTTAAATTTTGTGATTTTTGTGGTTGTACCTCATCCAAGATGGCCGCCAGCAGGGAACATAGTTCAAC
This sequence comes from Modiolus philippinarum, assembly GCA_002080025.1. Classification (NCBI taxonomy): domain Eukaryota; kingdom Metazoa; phylum Mollusca; class Bivalvia; order Mytilida; family Modiolidae; genus Modiolus; species Modiolus philippinarum. The sequence continues at coordinate 140,445 of MJUU01028656.1, forward strand.
ATAGGGACCCTATGGGAAATACATTCAAAGGTCTTTTCTCCTGAAACCACTATAAGCCAATAGGAACCAAACTTGGATACAATTGCCCTTGGCTGGCCCCCTTTAAAGTTTGTGATTTTTATGTTCGTACCTCATCCAAGATGGTCGTCAGCACAGGACTGGACATAGTTTAACATATGACCCTTATGGGAAATGTATTCAAAGATCTTCTTCTCTGAAACTACTGAGCTAATTGGAACCAAACTTGATCACATTAGTCTTTAGGTGGTCCCCTTGAAATTTTGTGATTTTTATGTTCATACCTCATTCAAGGTTGCTGCCAGCAGAGAACATAGTTTAACATAGGGACACTATGGGAAATGCATCCAAAGATTTTCTCCTCTGAAACTACCAAGCCAAATTCAACCAAACTTGATCACAATAGTCCTTGGATTGTCCCCTTCAAAGTTTGTGATTTTGACGTTCATACCTCATTCAAGATGGCCGCCAGCGTAGAACACAGTTTAACATAGGGACCCTATGGGAAATGCTTTCAAATGTCTGCTCCTCTGAACCTATTGAGCCAATTTGAACCAAACTTGGTTACAATAGTCTTTAGGTGGTCCCCCTGAGAGTTTGTGATTTTTATGTTCATACCTAATTCAAGATGGCAGCCAGCAGGTAACATAGTTTAACATAGGGACCCTATGGGAAATGCATCTAAAGATCTTTTCATCGGAAACTACTAAGCCAAATTGAACCAAACTTTGTCACAATAGTCCTTGTGTGGTCCCCTTTAAAGTTTGTGATTTTTATGTTCGTACCTCATCCAAGATGGCCGCCAGTGTGGAACATAGTTTAACATAGGGACCCTATGGGAAATGCATTCAAATGTCTTCTCCTCTGAACCTACTGAGCCAGCTGGAACCAAACTTGGTTTCAATTGTCTTTGGGTGGTCCCTTTCAAAGTTTGTAATTTTTATGTTCGTACCTCATACAAGATTGAAAATGTAACATCTGGTGAACTGATTTATAGTATGAATGGGTGGTCTTTTCGTGACAGTGAATAAAACTAGTCACCAGGTGAGCGATACAGGCTCATGTGAGCCTCTAGTTCTAAATCTTATATTTCAAAAACTATTTCAAATAGATATCAAGTTTAAATTACAAAATGCTCAACATGTCAAGGTCAAAGAGAGTCAATGATGCTTAGGGGATTTATCATCAAATTTTTAGAATACTTGTACAAGTGCATGTTTTATCTTATATTTGTAAAACCAAGTGAGCTATACTGGCTGCTGGGAACTTTTAAGTATACATAATATGGCTGATATATCCTGTCGCAGTCTACCAGTATAGGACAAAGTTTCACTTTGAAATCTACTGAAAGCAAATTTTGATTTCTCTACATTGACAGATTAAGCTTGGGGAAAGTCTTTAAGAAAGAGCTGATCTTCAATAAAATAAATAAAATAAAATTAAAATAGAAAAAAGAAAAGCTTGGCCACCAACACATGACATTCCAATCTATTGGGGAAAAAATGTATACAAATCATTTCTACTGAAGCTATTTTGCCATCTGAAATTTATAATACCCATGCAACAGAGGAAAGCCTTCCCCTATGTCTATTTCTGTATATTTTGTAGTGCCTGTTCTGGTTTAGTAGCTGCTACGTTAGGGACTCCTGCTGATGTTGTTAAAACAAGAATAATGAATCAACCAACTGAAAATGGAAGGTAAAAAAAAATATGTAGTTTCAAAAGAAAAAGGTTCAAAGGAGTGTAATTATTGTTGAACTCATTATCTTTAACTTTAGCTGTATAATAAAAAATTCTGTTTCAATGCCACTAAAAAAATAAAACCAACTTGTGCTCAGCTGTTACAATACATAAATTTGTCAATTTACCTGATTTTATTGCAACTGCACTTAAAGCATGGGTTTATATGAAAGAGAACAAAGGGAGATAAATGCACTTGCAAGATGTTTCCCTTATGTTCTATGTAAAGGACCTTGTACGCTTTCTCCTCCTATATTTCATTGAAACTTTAAAAAGGGTAGTTCATTTTCTGATGATGCTTATGAAGAAAAATAATGAATATCAAAATTATAGTATAAGAATATCATTTAGATCATATTTACGATTTTCATTGTACTTATAAAATTCATAATAACCAAAGAAGTGATATGGAGTGAATGCACATGAGACAAATAGAAAATAGAAGGGAAACAGGGAATGTGTCAAAGAGACAACAACCCAAAGGGGAGCAGCAAGAACTCAAAGCCACCATAAGATCTTTAATGAATGTTGAGGAAACTCCACACCCAAAGGCAGGTCGGAGTCGGACCCTAAATAAAGAGTAATCAAGTTCAGCGAAATAAACATCATCCTAGACTCCTATAGACATAAATTAAACTAACTAGAAAACAGACAAGACACACAAAGGCATAATAAATTTCCTGACTTAGGACAGGCCCAAAGCTGCTGCGGCAAGGTAAAACTAGTTTTATTGGGCCCAAACCTTCCCCTTATAGCCAATGTGATAAATCAAAAAACAATCATAACAACAGTAAAATTCAATTAGCAACAGGACTATGTCAAGTGTGAAAAATGAAACTGAAAGAACTAAATATACGGACAAAAACATGAAATCACAAAAGACTACTAACAGTTAACTGACATGAAAGTCTCTACGAATACAAGACAAAATCAAAAACAACGGTAGTAGAATACCGAAGGAACAAAGCACAAGATTACACAAATCAAAGTCCAGAGACAAGGCAAAAGCAAGAACACCAAAAGACGGAAGACCAAAGACACCACATGCCCACAAAACACACGAACGTTACATATACAACACAAAAAACTAAAGCACTAACAGTGTGAACTCTCAATAAACAAGAGTGACATCAAGCAATGAAACAACTGTTATCGTTGCAGGGTTCCCACAAGACCGGGAAAACGGGAAAAAGCCGGGAATTTCGTTTGAGGTGTTACCGGCCAGAAAAAACCGTGAAATTCCATAAAATTAGAAAAAGAGCGGGAGAAAACCGTGAAATTTAATCGCCGAAGATTTTGATTTTAATTTGGGTTAACTCCCTTCGATAATGTGATTTTTCGTCCCCAAAAAAGTTCGTACCCGGAACTTTCGATTCAATGTGTTTAGTATGAAAATAGAATCTAGGTACGAGTATTGATAGTGCCGAACTACTATAAAAAGTCATAGTCTGAATTGCGCTTAACATCACGAGATTTTAACATTGCAATTAAGCGATGAAAAATCATTAACAAATTATGGGGCGTTTCTCGAATATTATTTGTTTTTCTACTAGTCAGCATTGCGATGCTCGATTATAGCTTCCTCACAATACGAACACTCTGATCAATAATTGCTTGGGTCAGAACACCCGTGTAGAACATGTCCCAACTGATTAACTACATTTGTACTTCGTTTTAGCGAAAAAAAAAA